>VDFB02375798.1:0-11361 GCA_007258455.2 Sequoia sempervirens | reverse complement strand
TCAACCTGGTATACTCTTCCTCAATTTTTTATAGGTTTATCTTAATCAAGGCCTATTTTTTGAAGCCAAAACACTCAATGATAGCTGCCCTGGTTACCTCAACCAACACCAAACCATTCAGAAACCTCACAGTTTTAGTAGTAGGGTGATAATGTTTAGCTAATATTTTGATAAACTCCACATCAACAAGCACATTTGGGAAAATCAGTTTGGCCAAGTCTAACACCCAAGGGTTTGACACTAGAACTTTACCATCTCTTTTACTATAAAAATACCAAAATAAGTCCCACCCAGATTTAGGAATGAGGGCATCTCTGCAACCTTGTGCGGTATCTATGAGGAATTTCTTAGTACCTTCCTTGGTGGACCCTAGGAGTATATCTAAAATGGACTAGTCTAGAGGCCTCTTTTTTATCTTGGGTTCTTTATCCTTAATTGCAGTTTTACTTTTCTTTGCTTCTAATTGTTTTCTTTTAAGTGACATGATTCTACCCTTCTCGCTAAAACTTAAAAATGAGAAAGCTTTGAAAAATATTTACACTAATCGAGCTTCTTTAGAGTGTTATTTGTGCATTTACCCAGGTGTTTGATGCTTGTAGAGCTCCTCCTTTAGTATCCTTAGCTCCCCACATGACAATGTATTGCAAATGAGTGCAGTAGTTAGGAAATTCCCTTTCTTTTAATGGTGCTTACATTCACTCATATTGGCCTTAATACCATCCTTCTGCCAAATATTTTCACAATAAGCATATACCTTGGATTTGATTATACACCATTGGATTTGTGCATCCAAGTGACTAATGTGATCTCCTACATTTATTACCGTAATTTGTAATGATGCCACAAGTGTCACCATACTATCATTGTTACTTGTCACACTTGCTACAGTATGGCAGTATCAAGTTTTATGCCTTATTTATCCATGTTGTTTTCTATCTTTATGATCACGAGATAGAGGTGTACATACCGCCATGCCATAGCTATATTATCCACCTTATGTGGTACTGCGGTGTTTTCTTTTCTTGTTTAGTCCTTACCACACTATCGCTTTGCTTAAAAAAATTTATTGCAGGGTGGCGGTGTGTATCACTTAACTGCGCATGTTGATTGACCCCTTGGGGGTATGGTGGTTTATGTTTTATTTCATGAGTTAGGAACCACCAACCTACTCAGACTTCATTTTGTTGTTGTGGTACTACGAAAAAGGCATAGGTTGTTTTATTAGTGATTATCTAAAAAGGATGAATGGATATATACAAAGGGATGTTAGTGATTTTATGAATCTTGTCACACAATTTTTTTCATTTCATGTCAAACATAATGTAGAACCAAAGGCAATAGATCTTTTCATGTAGGTGAAATGTGGATGGGAAAATGGAGATCGGTGGATACTAAGGAAATTTTTTTAGCTCTAACAATGGCTCTGATTAGGGATGAATGATCATGAGGTGATTGCAAGAATCCAAAAGTGATCTTTGGGATGCAGACCATGGGTAAATTTGATTTAATGGGATGGGAAGTGGGGAGGGAAACCTAAACTATTGTGCATGGAAAATCATATTTTTTAGGAAAAGAAGTGTTTCAGGAATTGTCCATGCACTGGAAGTTCCTGATCTTCTCCTGACATATTTTTAAGATAATAAGGATCTTCGCCACCTTTACTAGTTAGTAATAACAAATGGTCACATCCATAGAGCTTCAAACGTACCATGCTTCCCTTTGTCTTGGCATCTGACATTCCACAACAAAACCATGTCATTCACCTCAAACTTTCTATCTTTTTCCCTTTTGTCAAACAAGTACTTCATATGTGACTACATTTTTGTGTTATGCTCCTGGTCCAAGCTTCTAATTTCATCTAGTTATTCCAATTGCTCCATCCTATCTTACATGGGTTCAGGGATATCCAAGTGTTCTTGGAGCATAAAAATATATATTGGTAAAAGGTTTTGCATGGGCATCCTTGCTTGTGTCCCATAAACCAACTCAAAAAGTGATTTTCTAGTTGATTTATTTACTATGATTCTATCCACCCAAACCACCAGCCTCAATTTGAAATCCCAAGCCTTCTTTTTTTTTTCTAGCATCCTCTTAATGATTTTTAGGATACTCTTGTTGCTTGATTCAACCTACCCGTTTACTTGCACGGATGATATGGATATGCATATGAAATTGTTATGTCATATGTCTCACATAATCTTTTGAACTCTTTTGATATAAGGCACATACCATTGTTTGTAAGTATCCTTACAGGTGTTCCAAATCTAGTGATGATATTCTCCATCAAAAAATTTATCACAACCTTACTAGTGGCTTGTTTTGTAGGGATGGCTTCTATCCATTTTGTAAAATAGTTAGTTGCCACTAGAATCCATTCATGGCCTCTCATGCTGAAATAATGATCTGCCAGCCCTCTGTCCCATTTTTGCACATGTTCGTATACTGGGCTCCATACCGCTTTCCGCCTCTTCCTTTGAGGGTTTTGATTCCTTTCCCTTTGTACATTCCTCGCCTTCGCGGACTTCAAGGGCGTGTCTCTTTCGCTCCCCCGAATAAGCCAGATCATGCCTCTTACGCCTCTCGGGCCTCGCTGGGTTTTTCTATTTCTTTGCTTTGAGTTTCATCTGCTAAGTGTTTCTATAAAGGTCCGAGTAATTTTAGGGTTCATCGAGGGGGCTCCATTTTTGTACGTAGATGTATCGTGAACTTTCCTAATAAGGATAGAATATACAAGTGTTTGGGCCAAGTAAAAAGACTTCTATTGGTCTCTCTTTATTTCCCTCAAGGGACTCTACCTTCACTCATCGCTACGCCGCAAGTACTTTTAAACAAAGAAATGGATGAGAGCACTTCGGGTTATGCGAACGCTGGCCACGCTGTTTCCTTTCACCAATCTCGCCCATAATGGCCTTTCCCCATTTTCAAAGTAGCCTCAGTCCCCTGAACACGTGTCACTTCTCCGCAAGCTCTCGATCGATGGAGGAGGAGTTTTCATTCGGGCCGCGATTTGCTGCCACGTGCCTTACATTGATTATCAAAGCAAGCTATGGGATGGCCGAGCAGAATGGTGTTATTGGGTGCTGCTCGTCATGGTTCTCTAAAGCGGTGGGCGACACTTGTCGATTCGAAGCCTGGCTGAGACCACTACCATCATTACAAAGGGCACGCCTGTAACTGATCGACTGGATGCGGTGCTCTGACTGGCTGCTCTCATAACGGCATTGGGAATATCCTTATTCGGGCATCATTGCGGGAGATTGTGGAATCTTTCTGTTACAACTCTCCAGGCGGTGGGATTTTGCTCTCCGGCTATATATACTCTCTCTGTTGAGGAGAGGGGGTCCAAGATTTTTAGAAAGAATACTAGTTTTAGCAAGAGACACTAGGCCTCTTTTGCATGTTTATTCGTAAGAAGATTTCAGACTGTGCCTATTGTTCGGCCTTTCTATTTTTCATGTCTTGATTAAACTGTGAACTGTGCTTCTTATTGTCTTAGGCATTTTATTTGAGGAGACTTCTATACATTGAATGCAAACTTGCTGGTCTAAATCATGTCTTAATGACTCTTCTTAGCAGTAAGAATGTATGCGATGCTATTTTATGTCAATTAAATGAATTGTTTATGCTATTGCTTTAAGTTTCCGATGTTTTGGAACATAACAATAACATTCAGGCCCTTGAGTCTATGATTTATCGTGCCTATCAGAAAGCTTTGGCGCATCGCCTTAGGTTAATATTTGTTTCATTATATCCGTTTCCTTTTCCCTTTCCAAAACCCATTATATAGAAGAATTCGGCTTCTTTAAAATTCGGAGGTCACTCAGTTTGGCGCAAAGGGGTCCCCCTTGAACTGAGTTTCCCATAAAGGCACTGTTATCTAGTCAAATTTTGGCGTCAACAGTTTGTCTTTTTTCTGGCACACCCGGTGGGACCCAAGCTAATGAAATCATCTTCTAAAAGGGTGTATGAGCCATCGGCCTGTAACTAGATCCCAAACTGCAAATAACCCAGGTTTACTAGTGCCTCCATTAGGGACAGTCCAGACCGCAAATCAGTTAGTAACCGTTCCATTCCCACCACCCTTTCCTCTCACCATGTTGCCGGCCGCGAACAGAAATTATGTAGCATGGGATGCTGGAAGCCCCCTGGTAGCTCCGATAGCACCTGCTATTTGGGGCGCCATTCCGGTTTCGGCCCTGAAAGCTCTTCCCAAATTCACCGGAGACAACACAAAAACGCCAGCAGAGCATTTACAGGATGTAGCAGATGTATGCCTGGTACATGGTATCACAGCGCAGAATGTAGCCTTGAGGCTCCTTGCTGCGTCCTTCAAAGGCAAAGCCCTGGAGTGGTACCGAACACTGACTCCTAATACCATTCGCACTTGGGATGACCTCAGAGATCCGTTCTATGAAAGGTTTTCAAATGACGGAGATCGTTCTTCGCTATATTATCAGTTATCCGTCATCAAACGAGCACCCCAGGAGGCTCTGACGGACTTCAATGCCCGATTTCACTCAAGTTGGCGGAGGATTCCTGTGACCATCCGCCCGACTCCAGAATTGGCGTTCATGTTCTATCTGAGGTCCATCAATCCCGACATTTCTATGATGATCAAGTCTCTGGGAGGGGCCACTTTACCAGATGCATATGCCACCGCTATCAAAGCAGAAAATCACTTGATAGACTGCGGGAAATTGCCTCCTCGACCTGTTATGCCGATATTTCCTGAGATATCGAACGTAGCACAAGAGGTGGCGTCGACCAGTGCGCCAGCGACTCCCCAGTCAGCGTACTCATATACAGCCATTCCTGAAAACTTGGCCTCTACATCGGGTTCTCCCAAGAATGAGATGGGCGACCTCAAGGAGATGTTGCGAACTATGGCGAATGATATAACAACTCTCAAGCGAAACCAAGCAACGCCTCCGCGGCCTGCATATCAGAACTATCAAGGTGGGCGGCCTACCTATCAACAAAATCAATATCAGAATGCGCATCGCACTAATTCACCAGCGGCGGCTATGAACCAAGTAGTTCCGGTGCCTACGCCGCTGGCAGGGGCGTCGCCGAGCTCTAGCAGAGAATTAACGGTGGGACAAAACAATCTTATTGATGACATCAATCCATGGTGCTTCCCTTGCAACGAGGCACATATGCCCCGAAATTGTCCGCGTGGCAACTTACAACAAAGGATAGCAGAGTAGCGTAGTCAAGGTATTGCGACAGAGAACGAAGAATACAGATATGCCCCGACAATGGAGAAGGCGGTCCTTACCGCGCAAATACAAGGAATGTCCCTAGAGCAAGAGTCTGACACTGTTCTTGATCATGCGCTCTTCTCATGGATGGAAGGCGAGGAAGTGGTGTTTGCCAATGACACGTCCACAGCCGAAACGCCGCGGGTAAAGTCTGACTATAACACGCGCTCCAAGAGAAGATTCACCGGTGAGGCCGTTGTTCCACTTTCGGACAGTCCACAATGCAAAGACGTTTCGGACCAAATTCCTGGCGGTCCGACCGTCTCTTTGTCTTGTCAACCGCGGAAGGAAATTGTTATAACAAAAACAAAGGAGCAGAAATCTCTGAGCTCCTCACCTCTTGATGTGGTAGAGCAGTTGAAGAAATCACCCGCTAATGTGTCTTTATGGGACATTCTAGCTATCCCGGAACAGAAAACCATACTCCAAAAGGCGCTTCAGCAACAGATGGACCCAGCACTAACCGAGCCTTCGGCCAGTACCGAAGCGGTTTATCAAATGTCACCAACTGAGGTTCTCGCAAACAAAGCGAAGGAATCCAATGCGGAAGGCGGAGGTAGGCCAAAATCTCAACCCTTCTTCCTGACCCTCATTGTAGGGGAAAAGCTATTACATAACGCTATGATTGATTCTGGCGCCAGTACAACAGTTATGCCGAAACTGATAGCTGAAGCCTTGGGACTCAGCTATGAACCCATGAAGAAAGGGGTGATGTAGCTAGATGGAAATAAGGTTGATACTGTGGGTGTCATCAAAGCACTTCCGTTGACTCTATTTGCCTGCCCGAGTATCACGGTCCCGCAAGATACAGTGATCATAGATGTTCTGCCAATGTTTGGTCTTTGCCTTTCTCGAGAGTTTACTTCAAAGGTGGGCGGCTATTTGTCTTTAGATTGGTCACATCTAATACTTAGAACCAAGCATGGCGCAAAGATGAAGATAGAATCGGAGGCTCTGCATTCCGAACATGTGGCAAATGAGGCCCTGATTAACTTTGAAGCCACACATACCTCCATCACCAAGCAAGACATGTACAATGTCGAGCTACTAGAGGAGGAGAAGGTCAACAGAGACCGAAGTGATAATGAAGATGCTCTGTTGAGTGAACATATAAACAATGATCCCTTCGGAAATTATCATGCTATCGGATTAGGCACATATGTGATCTATGATGAAGACCAAGTTCTTCCGAAGGTCGTCAAAGAACCCGACGATGACCAAGCAAGCGAGCTGTGGAAATTGTATTTTGACGGAGCAAGGAGCAAAGTTGGAGCTGGAGCAGGGATATGTCTAATATCCTGTGAGAATGAAAAGTTGTTGAAGTCTTTGGTTTCAATTTGCTTATTCAAATATGAGGCTGAATAAGCAAGGGGGACTAGTCAAAGGCCTAAACCTAAGCCAGACGAATGGGAGGTATCAAACAATTGGTGTGTTTGGAGATTAGGCTACAGTGATTAATGAGTCCGAGGAATCTGACAGCAGAAATATCCGCATGAGATCTTATCGACATCGAATCTGGGACCTTGTAGAAAGTTTTGAAGCTTTCAACATCCTGACCATTCCCCGAGTGCAGAATGGCGATGCAGATCGCATGGCGGTAATCGGTGCTCAGTTTGATCCTGTCTCCGACTTGCTTCAGAACAAATATTCAGTACGAGTGCTGGTTAGACCAGCAATACCCGACAATGACCAAAGTTGGCAAGTCTTCGAGAGCGATGAACACATCGCCTCGTTTATTCAACACTCAGGGGAATTTGCCGATCAACTCCAACCAAAGATCGCCGAGGCCTACGAAGGACAAATTATGCAGCTAAAGTCAAATAAGCTTCCGAAAGGATTGGTTACTCTCAAAAATTTTTTCGATTGTAGTGACGCCCGAAATGATAAGCAGAAATTCGTGGCAGAAAAAAGTGATTATGAAAACCTTCGGGTTTCCGATGACAGGAACCTTCAGGTTGGAAAAGATGTCTCCCAGCAGGATAGAGAAAGGCTTATCAGTTTCTGCGGAAAATATGGAGTTGTGGCCTGGTCTTACGATGATCTGGAAGGTTATAATCCTGGCATCATCCAACATACTATTGAGCTAACAGAAGGTGCGAAACCAGTTCGACAAAAGCAGCGGCCAGTCAACCCTAAAGTTGAAGCCTTGATGGCACAAGAGCTAACCAAGCTCATTGAGTCACGCATAGTCTTCCCAATCAAACATAGTACTTGGGTATCAAACTTGGTGCCAGTCCGAAAGAAGAATGGTGATATCCGCCTATGCGTGGATTTCCGAGACCTGAACAGAGCATCTCTGAAAGACCACTATCCGTTGCCTTCTATGGAATCAATCCTCCAAACTGTCGCGGGATCGGAAATGTTCTCTCTACTGGATGGCTTCTCTGGCTATAACCAGATTCGAGTAAGAGAGGAAGATCAGCACAAGACTACGTTCACCACCAAGTGGGGGACATTTGCATATGCTAAAATGCCTTTCGGTTTATCTAATGCAGGGGCAACTTTCCAGAGAGCTATGGACGTTGCATTTAGCGAACTGATCAATAAGATTATCCTAATCTATTTGGATGATCTTACTGTGTTCTCTAAGTCTAAAGATGATCATTTTGATCATTTGGAGTTGGTTTTTCAAAAGTGCCAGGAGTTCGGGATTTCCTTAAATCCGAGGAAATGTGTGTTCGGAGTACCTCAGGGTAAGCTGTTAGGACATGTGTCGAAGGAAGGTATTTCAATTGACCCAGAACGAGTAAGGGCCATGAAGGAGCTTCCTCTCCCGGTAAATAAGAAAGGTGTCCAGTCCTTCCTGGGCAAAGTAAATTTCGTCAGTAAATTTATTTCTGATTTTGCGGGAATAATTAGGCCGATCACTCTAATGCTGAAAAAGGATCAAGCTTTCAAATGGACAACAGAAGCTCGGGAGGCATTTGAAAAGGTCAAGGAAGCAATCTCCTCAGCCCCAGTATTAATCAATCCAGATCAACATAAAGATTTTATAATGTATGCTTTCAGTAGCAAGTCCAGTATCACTACTGTTCTGACTCAAAAGGATAGAGAAGGAAAGGGAGAGCATCCAGTTGCGTTCTATTTCCGAACCTTAAAGGAATATGAGGTGAATTATAACTTCGTTGAAAGACAGGCCTTCGCAATAGTAAAGGGGCTTAAAAAGTTCCACCATCTAATTTCCTGTAGCAAAGTCCTGGTATATGTCGCACATTCTAGTATGCGGGAATACATCATGGAGGGAGAAATCACAGAAAAAGGGCTAATTGGATCACCAAGATCCTGGAATATGACATTGAGGTCAGGCCCACCAGGACTATTAAAGGCAGAGGTCTATGTGAGTATATGACACAGGATGAGGAGATGTCTGCTAAAGAGGAACAGCCAGAACTTATCCTGATAAATGGATTGGGATCGGAGGATGATTGGCTGAAAGATAGAACGAACTTCATGTGAATCGGAAAGTATCCGCTCTCATCCCAGAAAAGAAGGTATTACCGGCTCCAGAATTGCGGATACACACTGATAGAAGGAGTCCTTTTCAAAAGGAATTTTAATGGTGTGCTCCTACGATGCGTTACTTCAGGGGAGGCGCAGAGGATCCTCGACGCATTTCACAATAGCGACGAAGGTGGACATTTCTCCTTCAAAACCTACGCCATCAAAGGTCCCCTCTGATTTTGGATATTACTGGCCCTACACTTTTCAATGATTCTCTTTGGTAAAGGGCTTGCAAAAATGTCGGTTATTCTCCGAAGCCAGGAAGGAGTCGGACTGATGCCCCTCAAACCTATACGTGGCCGGATGAACCATTTTCGCAATGGGGCACGGACTTTATCAGAATGTCCAAATTCAACCCGGTTTCTAACTCGAGGGCAAATTGCGTTAACCATCTGGACTAACCTGGTGGTGGGCTGTTCCCCTTAGAGGCGACGGAGAATTGTGGACTTCACCGATCGGTGACAAGAGTTTGGCCTGAGAGAGAGACAATCATTTCGGACAATGCTAGAGCATTTGTAGGCTCAAAGGTATGTCACTTTGCATTAAAAAATGGCATATTCCTTAAAACATCATCAAACTATTATCCACAGGGAAATGGCCTAGCCGAGTCAACAAACAAAAGCTTAGTCCGACTCCTTAAAAAGGTTGGCTCAGAGCACTAGAAGGAATGGCATAAAATACTCGAGAAAGCACTGGATGTAGCGTAACTCCTAACAACAAGTCCTCAAGACTTAGCCTAGAACTGGTACTCGGGGGAAAGAGAAGTAGCTGCTACACATCTATGGAGATCCAGTGAAATCTGATTGTTGATCTCTTGAGATAGAACAAAATGATACCGGCAGGTGCCGGCTTGCGAACTAAGCCCAAATACCTAAGAAAAAGGAGAATTCTAAAGGCCTGTGAGCCGATATGGTGTCAAACGGTGGTTTGACAAAAAGGCTTCCGACCAAGGCCTAAAAAGTGGAGATTTAGTGCTAAAATACGACAGCAGGGCTGCAAAGCCAGGTCAGCATGGTAAGTTCGATAGCCTATGGGAAGGACCCTTTAAAATCATTCGGTGCATGCAACACAATGCCTTCGAGCTGAAAAATATGGAACAGGAGCCTTTAGGAATCCCGGTTAATGGGATTCACCTTAAATTGTTCCATTAAGCGTCAAGCCCTACCCTGTACAGTTGTAAATAACGCTTTTTCTTTTTCCTTTCCTGTTTTTGGCCTATCCTTTTGCTAAATCAATTGATTTGCTACGCACTCGCCTATCATTATTAATGGGTAAAGCACCGGAGTTTCTTAAAACGCAAAAGTATGCTCGTAAACGGAGAAAAGGCACGAAAATTTGCAAAACCCAGAAAAATTAAACACACAAACAAAGGGAGCCTAGTTTTCCTTTAAAACGAGAGACGTATATATTTATATATATATGTTTCTGGGTTACAAAATGGCATGAATGCCGATTTTTAAAATGTACAAGGTATTAGAGCATATATACATATGATGGCCTTTTATCAGGCTTGTATGGAGCAGGGGGGTTACATCAACAAACACCAAGGCAAGGGGATCATCTATCCGCAGGAGTGGCTGGAAGCAACCGACGCATTCAAGGTAGCGTCCGCTTCTTCCTCGTCAACAGGCTCCTTGGGGCACTGGCAGCATCATGAAGCGCGACTGTCGTCGGTGGTGGATGCACCAGGTTCCTGAAGTCAGTATACCATTCTACGTCGTAGAATGGTATCACGTTGTAGCTCCTGAACAGGAAGTGTAGGGCTTGGGTAACCCTTTGCTGATGCTGGCCATGGGTCTGCAGGCAGAATCCGCTAAGGAATGGTAGCCAAGCCACGATAGCTTCTTCTTCAATATAGTGACGTAGGTCGCTGGCTGTTGGCAGGCCTATCCCGTACGCAGCATGGGTAACGACCTCACCGAGCCTGTTCAGGTACTTCTTCGGAAAGATCTCCTTGACCAGTTTCAAGATAAGAGGCCGGGGGACGCAAATGTCCAGCATAGACACTACAAAGTGTGAGCACACGTCGGTGTTCACCCGATGCTCATCTTCATATTCAACACAGTCCTCGCCGAGAACCCACTTGATGGCTACTAGAACCAGCGAGTGCTTGTTCTTCGTCATTCTCTTGAGCCTTCTAGTGGAGATCTCACCTATAAACGCCGTCTGTGATTTGAAGGAGGTTAGGCGAATAGGAGTATCCATCTCTCCTAAAACTATTCCTAAATCTGCTGAGTAATACCGAAATCTGCTCACCACCTAACCTATGAAAAGACTTGCTTAGCAGTATTCTACTTGCCTATCACTTCTTGGACGCAAAGTGTGTATGTTCGCTATCTACTGGCCTATTTATAGAAAATTGACAAGACGTATGCCAATCCGCCCGTAAGCAACGTGATGTGTATTGGCCGCAATCTCGAGGGCCGAGTCTGCGTTTGTTCACGTTTTGGGCCAGTACATGCATGGTAGCACGGTTCAAGGCATGCTTAATTAAATCAAGTTAATTAATTGAACTTTAAAAAGGTGGCACTTGTTGATGAAGGGACGTATGGCCATATGCTATGGTGTCAAATCTTAAGCACATCCCAGAACCCGAGGC
>VDFB02375796.1:0-18561 GCA_007258455.2 Sequoia sempervirens | reverse complement strand
CAGAATAAACGCTTTTTCAGGTACACAGGTAAATAATTTATATTTTACAAAGTTAATAGTTCGTAAAATTGAAAAATATTAAAACAAATTATACTTCAAAACTATATGTCAAACATATACGGAACCTTTAAATCAGCTCTGGCTGAGGCTATAGCCGTGCCTCTATTTTGCTGCACCCAGACTGTGTGCAATACATTTCAGCCAGTTCCATGCCTTTGTTGGCTGCACAACTTGCCTCCACAACACTTCTGCTTCCTTGCCTTGCTTCTGGTCTGGTATTGCAGTGCCTTGCTGTTGAGCTTTGAGACACTTTTAAGTTTTAACAAATAATATGTTAAAATTCAGAACACTGTTGTCACAGCCTGTCTTTAGCCTGAAAAAAATTTAGTGCCTCTCTGGGATTGGCAACATTCTCATCCCACCAGTCACTATCAATTCCAATGAAATGCAACATCAAAATCATGCTTCTGAGCAAGCTTAGGGAAGAATTTGTCACATTTGTAAGAGCCAGATTTCCTGACAGATCCACACAATGTTGCGCCACACCCAATGACATGTAATCTATGTTCCACGGCGTTTTGGGGATGGGAACGGGGGGATGTCCCCTAGGGGGCCATTTTTAGGGGATGGCAAGGGATGGTGATATACAAATTTATATATATATATATATATATATGAAGTTTTCAAAATTTATTAATATATTATAGAGAGAGAGAGGGAAAGAGAGAGATATGTCAATAACTGATAACAACAATATCAATATGTAAATAAATCACAAGAGCAATAGTATAACAACATAATAAATGTCAATAAAGCATTATAACAGCAGTCTCAAACATCAATAAAACCATGGTTCAAAAGTAAATAAAACAAGAAAACCCCAATAGTGCAAATCTCTTAGGTAGAGTACATAACTTCTTAGCCTTGGATGCTGATGCTTCTCAGTTATTCAAACTACTCTTGACACACAAAGCAAATTACCCTGAAGATCAATTGAAAAGTATGCTTCCTAAAATTGGTAACTAAAAGTGCACAGGTATTTTGTCCAAAAGAGCTCCAACAAACAAGCATGCAGTGGGGAAACCTCAAATTTCTTAGGCCTATAACATTCGTCAAAGTACTACAATGGCTTCTAGATAGAAAAGCAGGGTAGAAAGCTACTCACACATTGAAGACACACAAGGAATATAGTAACATGCACAAAAAATATATTGTACCATACACACAAAATATATGCAAATCTGATACAAACAGATACAAATAGAAAATATACAGTAACATACACACAAAATATATGCAAATCTGCGTCAAAGAACCATAAAAGCATTAGTTTTTTATGTTATTTTTGCTGCTGAAGTGTCCATTCATTTGGGGATGGCTAGCCGTCCCCGAGACAGTGAGGGACATCCCCGATGTCCCCCAACCGTCCTAGGGACGATGGGACATCCCCAAACAGATGGGGATGTTTCTATCCGTTTCCTATTGATTTGCCTGATTCGGGGACGGCAAGGGGGCGTCCCCTTTGCATCCCCCCATCCTGGGGACGGCTGGGGATGGGGACAACCCCTTCTAGGATAGGGGATGCGTCCCCGTGTAACATAGCATGTAATGCTTCCTCCTCACAGTGGGATCTCCCTCAAACACCTAAGCAAGATGCTTCCTTGTGGCTCTGATACTATATTAACATCATATACTTGAGCCAATGAATAGTACAGTGTAGGATGGTTTATTATATAAGCCAATATAAGCCAAGGAATTAAACAAACCAGCCAATGACCAAAAAGCTTGATGAAATGGGTAAGATCATGTAGACATTCATTGGCCAGCTTGGGCTGTCAGTGGAGATGGAGACACCCAAAGTTTAAGAGGTCCAAACCAAAGCCCCTCACAACCAACAAAAGGAGCAGCCCTCAAGCAATCTAGCAAGCCCCCAACTAAAGTGGAAGCTAAGATGGCCAAAGCCATCTAACCTACAAAGGAGAAGTTGATTCAGAATAGCTTGACAATTGACTATCGTAACTGGAAATTTCGAAGTATACTTCAACTTGCATTAACATAAGTGAAGAACAGATTTTTTTTCACATTTAAGTCTTTTTAATTATGTCCTTACTTGGTGGAAAAATTAGGCACATTCTTTAGCTTTAAAGAAGTCAAAACCCATAGTTAAGTGGCATGATTTTGAGAAAGAATTCAAGTCTCAATTCTATCCTATTTACTATAAAGAAGAGCATCCACTCAAATAACAGTTTTATATGCAAGGACAAGGGCAAAGTGTGCAGGAGTATATCACTGAATTCACAAGGCAAGCAATTCAAATGGGATTGTATACTTAACGGGCAAGATGTTGTGAATTGCTTTGGACACCATTTCTGCAACACAAGAAGACAATTCTTTGTGGGCAAGGGAAACACCATTGTAGAAGCATGCACCCTCAAAAAAGGGATGAGCAACAGGAAGGTGAAGAAAACTGCAATACTTCATTGCAAATACTCTTAAGAAATATTCCAATGAACAGTATTGGAAATTGTGGCAATGAGATGAATGCTTTTGAGTCTCCTTCAAGAAAGCAGTCTACATCTCCTCTGTTTCACTTGTTTATCTTCCCAATATTGAGTACATCTTTACAGTTAAATAAAATAACTTTGTACGTCTGTAGCTTTCCTGTTTCAATCAAGCTTTTATGATTTTAGGCTAGGAGGAATAACAATCTTTTAAAAAATCAACCAAAAGACTATAGACTAATGTTAATACGAGTCTATACCATTTGGCTGTGGTCTAGAGGTTCATAACGGGCATTGACATATAAAAGACACAAAGTTCAAATTCTGAAGCTACTTGCCTAGATCCCTTGTATGTGCACATGTTGGATTCCAAAATTTGTGCTGAACAAGTTTTCGGAAAAAAAGATAATTTAAATAAGTCTCTCAACTCTCCCTTGGTGTAACCAGAATAAAAATGGACATTTGCCAACATTAAGAAATAAAAAGGATTTTGTATGTAAACGAAATAACTCTATCAACATTAAAAACTATGCAGAAATGGAAAGGACAAACCTCATTGAGTGACCTCATGAAGGCATCCTGGCCTGCATTCTCCTCCTTGCTACTAACTTTTCCAGATGACAGACTGAAAGCCCTGCGACTCAAATGCTGATAACTTAACCCCACCCTCTGCAACACAGTCATCAATAAATTAAAATTAGAATACACGTTATAAAAACAAATAACTTACATTTACATGCTAATTAAAATATACATATCTAAGATATTTATTCATAATCACTTTTAAATTTTTAAGATAAAACACTCTAATAAAAAACTAAAATATTTATTAATTAGGTTTACACAATGAATGTAATCACTGATAATTTTGCCCCCTATGTATCTTGAAGTAAGAAATCAGTTATTTTGAACTAAGATATTGATCATCTTCATATTCCTATCTATTTGGAAGACTGCTGATATATGGGAGACTCACCACCTTCAAAATCTATCATAGGAGTGTTAATGTCAAAAATGGTATCAAGTCAACCAATCGAAACTTTCGCCTACTACGAAGGTCCAATCAAAATCATACCAGTTTAATCATAAAAGGGGACCTTCTAGCCAAGAGTTTAGCTTAGGTGCAAGGATAGTTTAACTGCTAAGGAAAACTATGTAAGTGTGTTCATGAGTTTTAATCTGCCAATTCTGGGAAATTCTAGTTCATTTAACCTATTTTATGATTCAAACAACAAGAAACAGTTATGGAGTGAACTGCTTCTTTTATTGATCCTCATTGACATATCACTTATAGATTCTATCTTGCCATGTCTTATTTGAAGCTCTTTATTTTTAGGTTTCTCAGATCTGCTAGTGACTGAAGCTCTCATCCTTTCTCAGATCTGTCACTGATTCACATTTATATCTTAGGGTCTGATTTGCCATCCTAGTCACCCATGCTGCCAGCAAACAAACAACCCGCAACCCGATGCTGCCAGAAAATTGATTTTCCCACCTGAAAGCCATTTAAAGAAATAAAACCATACCGCAATATAGAGCCTCATGTGCACTGTTCTATTTGAAATGTAAAGATCTTCTGTGTCTAGGTGTGATTGTTGCAAGGCAGCAGTCTCTGTGATTCTTTTTTTTTCAATTCTAGGTCTTTTTTCCTTTCACGGCCGCTGTCCTTTGTTCCATAGCAACAAATGTTTCAACATATAAGTATTGATAGAGTTGGAAGCATGTGATCCTATGTGCAGTTGTAGCTAGGGTGGTGTGTGTGACTACAATGGCGGATTACCATAAGTGGTGAGTGCATGAGGTGCAAGATGATGGCTCTCCAGATAGGTAGTAGGATGGATAAAATGGAAAATTCCTATAAATAGACATGTCGAGTGCAATCTGACCATTAAAAATGCAGTTGGCTTAGATTTTAAGGGAAAAACTATCCATTGGGTGGAAAAAATGAAATTTGTATTGCAGGGAACACTAGTGCGGGTTGTGTTATTGTCCAAAGTGACACAAGGATATAAGCAGGGTGGAACAAGGAATTAACAATAGAGGGAGTCATGTTTCAAGGGAAAAATCTTCTTGTTATGTGAGCCAATCATAGAACTCACAAGCACCCAACTGTAGATAGAACATTCTATCTAACAATGATCAACATAGAACATCATGGAATATACCCTTGCCCATGTCAACAAACCCTCTCCCACATACATTAACTAAAGAGTCGTCACCAATAAAAAATTGCAACATTGAGCTAGTCTCCAAAGATGTGAACTCATCCTCAAATCAAGCCATGTGGTGTGAAGCACCAACATTAAATATCAAAGTCTTTGAGGAAAGAGATGCAACTACTACAAGGACTTTACCTTTGTCTGTAGGCTTTGATTTTGAAGACCCAACGAATGAGATGAAACCTTTGAAACTAAATTTGGAGCATTCATATTATTCTTCTAGATAATGCGTCTCAAGTAATATATTTGATTCTCATGCATTTGTGTTCATCATGACTAGATTTCTTACAACATGAACATTTGAACTTATCTTTCTTCTATTTTTCGATCTTAGAAGAGGAGGTCTCAGATCCTAATTTGAAAGCACAAGATTTCCAATTATGATTTCTTGTGTCATATTTTTTATCATTCTTGGGCTTACTATTTTGTTTCTATTCCTTGTCATGAGGAGCTATCTAGCCTTTAGATCATTTTTAAATCTAAGTTCACTGCATAACACAAACAAAAAAAACTCAGCATGAGACAATACAAGAGAATATCTCAGTAATTAGCTCCCAAATGCAACTTTGCAACTCTCCTGCATTCTCAATATATAGAGATTGAAGAACTTGTAAAGCAGAGAGTTTCTTTGGAATCTTGATTGATCTAAAGGAGAGCATTTAAATGTTGTTGAGTGTTCTTGTGATAGCCTAGGGATTGAAGATCAGTTGTAATAGCTATTTGGAGTACTTAAGTGAGTGTTTGCTCACAATTTCTAGAGTTTTACCCAGAAGGGTTTCTCCAAGGTACCTTGGTTCTCTTTTCATGGTGTTTATCTGTGATTTGTGTTCCTTATTATATTTTAATATCACTGCAAACCTCTAGTTATTACATGAAAACAACAAAAACAAAAACTGGAACAGCATAATTGAAACAGTTATTAATATACTATTATATAAATTGCCACAAATGACCAAAGTCAGTGAGACTCAAAAGTAAAATTATGATGGCAAGCAGGATTGCTACCTCAAGTGACTGCACCGTATCCAGAATACATTGACCAATTAATTTAATTGAATATGTGTTGCCATCCAATTTCGCAGGTGTCATTGCGTGAGTTATATATTTATATTTGGTGTTCCATCCCAATTTCTTTCTCCAGTTAATCTCTTTCAGAGCATTGTTTGTTGACTGGGTAACCATAGTCACTCCTTGAAATGCCCAATGTGGATTATGATTATGGATCGAAACTGTCTATGGAATTCTGTAGAGGATTCCCCAAATCGAACACCAAAAACAAGTACTTGAAGCTGTTTCCACTTGGTTGAAGACCTTAAACAGTGGCCTTGCAATGTGCCAGATTGAAAACCCCTCAAGGTGATATGACAGAACATCATAGCATTTCCAAGAAACAGGTGCAGTGCTGCACAATTTAAGGATAAGTGCACAGAGTATGATTTCTATGCATAATTCAAGGATAGTTCTTCCTGGTTGAAAACTGTAACCACCAACCTTGAAACATGCAAGACCGAAAACCTGTCAAGGCAATACGAAAGAAAAATGATAGCACTTCTGAGAAACAGGTGCACTGCTGCTGAATTTATGGAGAAGTGTACAGAGTATGATTCATTTGCACAACACACACCAGTGAAGATAGAGAAGTCCCTATGTTGCCACAACTAACAAATGCAAAGAATTCAATGTGAGGCTACTTGTTGACCTCATTTCAGCTGTTTTTCACAGATACAACCAGTGCTTTGTGTTAAACGTAGAGGATACATTCTAGTACATAGCTCATTAAAATGCATAGAATTGCAAATATTAAGCACAGACATCAATTCCAATCAAATAATACTCTTCAAGGCCTTGGGGATAATGGATCCAAGATTATGGGGAAATGAGGAGATTCACCATTGGTGACTGTTAACACTAAGTCAGTTGTGGCACTGATTTTGATTGTGTTTAAGACTTTGGTATGATTAACACAACACAAAAGAAAGTAAAATAGATATATACTTTATCTTGTTCCTTATACTTGTATAGTCTCGTTGAAACCTCGTGCCTGCCTCTTGTTCATGCCTGGCTTCAGACCTTTAGTGGCAGCTCCCCAAGGCACAGCCCTGTCACTGGCCTTCTCTTTGTCACACTCTCTGCTTTACATCAGTTGTTAGCTGCAGCAGCTTTTCCCATCACGAGTCCTCTGCATTGTACCAGCTGCCCATTGAGTGAAATTTATTCTAGCATCACCAATCACCTAAGCTCACATTTCTTGCATGGGCTTCCCCCATGAAGATCATATTGCCAAGGGACTTAAGCTTCTTTGATAAATTGTTGGATACTTTTCTGACAATTGCATCAGGGAGGCTTCTATATAAATGACTTACCCCTGGCATGCAATTGAAGATAATGACTTAGTGAACTTCCTCAAATACCACACAGTACCTTCAATGATCTTTGCTTATGTCACATCGGAAGGCTTTAGCTAATTGAGATGGGCTAATCCTTGGCTCTCCTCCTCCATGAATTGTCCCAAGTACTCCAAGGACTCTTTTGCAAACTCACATGTCCCTGAATAATTTACTTAACACATAACAGATTAGATATTTTATATTTTCACATTTCTTTTTTGTTTTTCTAGGCTACAGTGTCATGTCCTTGTATCACAGAGTTTTGGTCCTATCTTCTGGATCCCCATCAGGGTATAGGATGAATGACTCTCTCCTAACCCTGCAAAATCCCATCAACTGTTTGTAAACAGGTGAGGGAAAAAAGTAGTTTTTAAGTGACCACCTAGTAAACACCAAACCAGTGAAGCTCACTTATATAAGCATCCCATGGTGATTGTTTTGTTTTGCTGACCTTAAACTATATTGACCTATATAACCAAACCCTCTCACGGATTCAAATATATGACCTCCAATATGGAATAAAAATGTATTTAGCAGCAGGCATATGGCTGAACTATCTAAGTGTGCAGGAAAAATGTAGAAACGGATAAAGAGATATAAAATGGAAATACCCAAGAAATAAAATATTTATCCATATAAAAATGTACATCTAATGCATTTAGAGTATCAAATAAAAGGTTACCTGCTCCTTGTCAAGTTCTGTAAAATCGCATGCCACATTGGGGTTGTTATGCTGAGAATCCAAATGCTGGGACACCAGTCGCATCATAGAAATGATTATAATCATTCCAAACAATGAATTAAAATCACTCAATAATTTAATTTATAAATAAAAAAACTGCAAAGAATGATTTGGGCATTCACTTACATAATTCAAGGCCACTGAAAAATGGCACAGCACCGAACTGACCCTCCTCACACTGAGGGCTACCTGCAAATTCAGTATAAATTGTTTAAAAAATTACGACATTTTCCAAAGAAATCTACATTCACTGGTCGAATGTTAGTTTACCGCTGCCATGTGTGTGGCCTGTGCAAGCCTAAACATCTTCGCCTTTGCTTTTCACGCTCAGGTGTTCATTAACCTCTGTGTGTACAGTTTTATTTTGCGAAAGATATGTGGGGCTTCGATCTGCTTTTTAAGCCTACAAATATAAGAACTTTGTCACTGAAGAGAATCAATTGTGATTTCACTTGACTTTGTCTTTCTTTAAATTCAGATTAATCTAGCACTTGCAACCTTAGGAGGTGCAGGGGATACGCCGATAAGAAATTCAAAGTAATGTCATCATCGTCTTGTCCATGCACCTAACCATTCTTATCTTGATCCTTAATTCTTTCAGGATTTTTCATAGGGCAAGGTATTTTGATACACCAAAAAAATAAGCACATGCAATTACAAAATAATTAAATCCCTATAAAGTTAGGAACTAAAAAATACCATTCAATATCATTTTATAATGAAATACATGAAATACCTAGTCATGTCAACATATACAAATAATACTCACCCAAAGCATATGTATACCAAGCTGTTTGTCACTTATTCAGCAAAATCTTTTAAAATTTGAGTCATTTTGTGTCATGCCAATCCCTTGCCTTGTGACATTTGGTCTTTAAGGTACAAGAACCAGTATAATGGCACAAAACTATGAAGAAATATGATGTACAATGTATAAGGTTTGTGAAGACGAATGTAATAAGTTTAACATATGAAGATGGTCTGATCTCTCCTATTCACTCTATGTGAAAATAGATCTGGCATGCATTGCAGTTATAGCATCAGTAGTAGCCGGTGTCCATTCAATACTAACAAAATATTTTTTTTGGGAAAATTGTCACCCAAATAACCTCAAAAATAAGGAAAACAAAATAAACAAACATTTAAAACCATCAAATTTATAATATATTTATAGTATAGTTATATTTTCCGGTATTGGCATGGTGTGATGGTTTATAGGTGGCATTGTTGTTCTTGCCACCAAGGTTCAAACCCTGTTGGGGTGTTATTGTTGAATGGTTGTATCTGGTGCATAGCTCTGGTCAAAAGCGTTTACCCCTTGAATTAAAAAAATAGTATAGTTATATTTATTGTTATATATTATATTCTATATAATATAAATTATTAAATATAAATATAATATAATATATATTTTAATAACATATGAGAAATATGGCACATGTTAAGGTTTGTTGTTTTTGCACGGAGGGCATGTGTAGCTAGTTACATTTGGACATGGCAAGAATACTAATGTTTTGCATCTAACTGCAAAATAGTTCACATGCTTTGTCCATGCTTTCACATTTTGCATGCATGCCCACCAAGACAGTTGCAATGATAACATGGGCAAAAATCTCCCTTCCTTTATTCTTTGATTAATGTCCATATTGTGTCTAATGCTCCCATTTGGGCATAGGTAGGTAGGATGCTGACGAAAGTTGTAGGCTTGGACTTTATGGCTGCTGATTGCATTTGCTTGATAGCTTGTAAGCCTTTTTAAAAGTCCATTTTGAGATCACATTTCTTTGAGACATCCTGAAACAGGTGGCATGCTTGTTTTGGTCCCCTCACATTGCTTCATGGTAAAGGTAGTCATGTTGTGTATTTCCCCCAAGGGCATGTGGACTAGGTGATCATGATAGTATTGCACTTTGTTTTGGATAAATGTTTTCCTTTGAGTCCACTCTTAGAACATGATTTTTTTTTAATATTTTTTTCCACATTTGCAATGTTTCTCATGAATTCATCTGCGTTTTTCTTGAAGATAAAGAAAAATGTATTTTCTTGGAGGATTATGATTATAGTGCTTGAAAAAATGACATTTATGTTTAACTAATGCATGTTGTTGCAAAACATAAGTAGGTGGTTGCATCTTTGAACTATGGAAAAGAATGTTGCTTCGCTCAGCTTACCATATTTTTGACATGATCCTTCATTGTATTCATGACGTAATGCTTCACCCAAGGTTAGATAGTTTATGATGCTCAACTCGCTAATACTCATAACTAAAACATTTGTGCCACTAGTGTTTGATTTTAAGATGATCATAAACAAAAACATTTAATACAATTTAAACAATAGAGTTCTACGGAAATCATTACCTCCCTCACAACAAGGGACTGGTCCATATCAACTTCATCCTTAGGGTTATAATCAACCTTATCCTTCTATTGAATGAAGTTTGTCATTGATGTCAAAGGTTACTAATGTGAGAGATTATCCATTTGAAGGCAACAGTGAAGTGAAGGAAACAGTTGTTGATACTTGTTCATGTCTCATTCCATAGTGTTTGTTGCTCTCATGATGCTTGATGCAAAGGTAATGTTGCTCATTCATGATGTGCTCATGCTTGCTCATGTATCCAAAGGTTCATTTCATGGTGAGTGGTATGTTAGAGGTATTTCTTCACCCAGTCAGGAGTATTGAAGTATTTGTCATTTATTCCATTGATTGATACTCATTTCAATGAGTTGCTTCATCTCATGGTGGTACTGTGTTGATACTCATCTCATGGATTGATGTGAAAGAGGTGTTTGTCAGAGATACTTGGTTTGTCATGAATCCATGAAAATGATGTTATTGATGTAATTAACTAAAATGCATTCACTTTGCTTATTGCCATGTGATAGTTGTAGGATCATAGCATACTCACTATTGCATGTTTTACATTATTGCAAATCATTTCTATATTGCAAGGAGCCCATTCTCATCACCCATCTTGGCTCATCCTTGTCCTACACTTAGTGGGGGCAATAGTTAGATAGCCTTGTCCTAGTTTGGCATTTGTTGTTGTCCCTTTGGCTAGTTATCCACCTTCTACATATGATGAACAAGATTGGAATGCAGTTGACCTGTTCTAGGTTGACTCGCATGTGCCATACTATTCTTCTCTTTATGTTCTTTGTGATTGAATGTGTGTAATTTGATCCCCCCGTGCAGTGTTGCTTAGCATGTCTTTATATGTTTGTGAGCCTACTTTTGATGAACCTTGTCACTTTGTTGTTGCATGGATGCAAAAGAATTGAATTTTTTGTAACATTCTTCTATTTGTATCTACATTCTTCTATATGTTGTAAACATTTGTCTTGTGTTTTCCTTTTGGAAATGGTGCAAAGCATCGAGACATTCAGGTCTCTTCCATGTTGATCCAAAATATCTCCTTTATTTTTGCTCTCTGTGTGTCATTCTTCCTTTGTGCTTATTGTTCCATGAGTTATTTGGGGAATGATGATAGTTCTGAGCTCGATTATATTACTACAACGATGATAAATTTTGACCCCAGATCTATGGATCCCTGATGTGTTATCTTAAGATTGCATATGGGGGTAAAAGCAAGAAGTTGGGTACACGAAGAGGGGAAGTTTCGGCTAAAAACAAAATCTCGCAGAAAACATGTACGTGTTATTAAAAAACGCATATGCGTTATGGTTGGGGTAACCGAGCCTAAAAAAATGTGTATGCACTAAAAAACACATACATGTTATAACGTGTACACGTTATATAACGCGTACGCATTTTATAACATGTACAAGTCATCTATTTAAAAAATTAAATACCTTTTAGAAATGCGTACACATTTCTAAAAAGTTTTTTTTTTAAATAATAAAAATAAATAAAAAACGCATGTGTTTTGTAATGCGTACACATTTTTAAAATTTTGAATTCCCAACACACATACTACCTCGGTTTTAGGCTCGAGAAAGGCTTGGCAACCCGACCCTTAGCCTTTAACCTATAAATAAAAAACTAAGGCAGATTATAGAAGAATGTCCAACTTTGGCAATATGGCTGATGGACTTTTTTTCTGAATCAATCTATAAAATTAAAACCCATTAGAGAACATGATGTATAGTTTCTAAATATATAATTTTTATTAAGATTGGATTATATTTGTCATTTTTTAATTAATTTCTATGGAAACTAGTCTTTAAACTTAAAATATCAGGCTTTTTTTGTTTTTTAATAATTTTTTTTTGGTTAAGTTTCTTGTCAAAAAATTATATGGCATCAAACTTCAGACAATTCTCTACACAATGAAAAAAAAATTCAAAAAATGTTTAGTTTAGGTCCAATTATGTTGTCTGTACACGCTCATTTTTAAAAACAACAATTAAAGCCAATAAAAATTCAATAAAAACAATTATTTAACAAAAAATTATAAAAAAAATTCCACATCAATCTTCATGTTCTAGCTATAATGGATGAAAATGATGGAATGCTATGACCTTAAATGGCTATAGTGATAATGCATGAAGTTGTGTATCCATATTGTGAAAATGACGCCTCTATTTATAGAAGCCAAAGGTTGAAGAATGGGTTGATTTGATGAATGTGGGATAAATTGAGAGCCAATGAGAATGTGCCAAGTGTCACAATTCTATTGGAGGAAGTTGGAGCACATTTTGGGAAATGTGTGAGTGGAAGAGGATGGAAGAGGAGAAGTAAATGTTGTTAGTTGAGAATTTCAAATTGTTGTAAGAGGAATTGAATGAGATTTGGGAGGATGTAAGAGGATTTGAAAGGTTGTAAGAGAATTGAATGCAGATGTGAAAGGCTTTTTAAAACCTTTGGAAGGAAATTGAATTAGAGGTGCTTGAGAGGAATATCCCTCAGAATATGTCTTTGTGAGGATAATTGAGAAATTAGATAATTAGAAGAAATTGATTTTATGTGCAACCTGGTTAGTTGACCATGGTTGATTTAACTCTTGAGGAATTAAAAGCTGGAGGAATTGATAATGCTGATTGGAAAGCTGATTTATGATTAATTAATCTATAATTAATTAATTGGAGTGAATTAGGAGATGTGACATTCGATTTGATTTTAATCAAATGGGAGGATTAAGAGAGGACTTAATTAAATGATTTGATTTAATTAAATAAGATGAATAATTAGTTAGAAGAGGATGAATTAATTAATAAATATAATTATTTGATTAATAGCTGAATTTGCTGATTTTAATTAAATAATGTTGATTATTCAATTAATTGATGAATTTGAAGTGATTTAGGAAGAAATGGTGTTAGTTAATCAGAATCAGATGCCTAGTATCAATCAGGACTTTTTCAGGGTCTACATTTTGCCCCTCTTTGAAGCGAAGTACCTACTGTGTCAATTCAAAGAATAACACTGCTATGATCAAAATTCAAAAAAAATCTGATTTTTTTGAATGGCTCACTACTACCCCAGCGGAAGGAATTACGCTACTACACTACCCGCTCAAGAGATCGGGCAAAAATTTCAATTTTTGGGTTGAGCTCACGATAAATATTCAAGATCAGTTCAACTCATAGAGGACTTAGAAAGCTCGAATGTTTGATGTAGACAAATTTGATGATGTATAGACAGTTATCGGCCATGGGTAGCCTCATGTATATTTTGATTTATCACCAGTGAACCCCGGGGACGCGTCCCCCCTCCAGGCCCTAGCATCTTTGGAACGGGAACGTCCCGGAGACGTGGGGACGGCGTCCCCACGTCTCCAACGGCGCCACCTTATCTTGGCTCGCCGTTGGAGACGCCTGGGCGTCTCCAGGACACCAAGGGAGACGCCTGGGCATCTCCGAGACGCCGAGGGAGACGCCTGGGTGTCCCTCGAGCGTCTCGGGGACACCCAAGCGTCTCCCGCGGCGGACAGCCAAAAGGCTAACAAAAAACATAAATTTAAAACATTTTTTTAATATTTAATTTGTTCTATTCGAACCCTAAGGCCATGTGGGGCCCATCTAAACTTTTACATGCCTTCAAAAGGCCCTCTAATCTTCATTTTTATTCACATTTGCATTTCTACTTGTTTGCTACAGCAAGAAGAAGAAGAGTGAAGGCTGAGGAAAGAGTGATTGGAGGAGTCAAAGGAGTGACTGCAAGTGAAAAAAGAGTGTCAAGGAGCAAGAAGAAGAAAAGGAGGAAGATTTTTCACCTTGTTGAAGAGATTTTTCAAGCAAAAGGTAGGGTTTTTAACTAATTTTTTATTTTATTTTCTGATTTTCAATGTTCTTTCATTTCTTCTTGTTTCATTTTTTTATTTTTTCTTATTGTATTTCTAAATTCTTGATGTTCCATTTTCTAATTTCTGAATTAATTTAGAATCTTAGATTTTGTTTTGCAATTTAAAATTTGTTGAAAATTTTAAAATATAGAGTTTTATTTTTTAATTTTAAAGTAGGGCATAGGCTGAAACTATGTGTTTATTGAATTTTTTTTCATTTTTTTAAATGCAGTGTCAAAATGAGCTCCCATAGTCATGAAATGAGTGAGCATGAGATGGAAACTGATTCTCATAGTGCAAGCCAATCAGAATATGAACCTGAGCATGAGGATGAGCACAATGAGGGGGGTGAGCATGGGTCAAATCCAAAAGGGCATACTAGTTCCATAGCTAGTGCACCAGTTTCTACTGATTGCCCTTCCCAGCTTTTGGCAAAGTGGGCTAGGGGTCCTTATGATCCCAAATCTCCTCTCAAACAATTTGCAACAAGAATAACAGCCCCAATGTCATCAACTGGTGGTACGAGGAAATGGCAATGCAACATTTGTGGTGATGATTGGTTTGGGAGCATCACCAGAGTTAATGCACACTTCCTATTTTGGCCAGGAAAGGGTGTGGAAGCATGCAATTTTTTGAAGAAAGCTAAAAATTTGAAATATAGAATTGAGTTCAACAAGCTTTGGGGTGTTCCAGATGACGTGGCAGTTCCAATGCCTACTACCTTGTCTGGTAGGCAACATATTCAGACTATTCAGCAAATTCAGGAGCAGCAAATGCAGACGCAGCCACATATTTCTACTCCTACATTGCATCAGAGAGTAGGAACATTGTCAGGGTCAGCCTCAGGACCATCATCCACTTATAGCACTATGGCTGAATCACAACAGGGCAAGGGGAACCGCAAGATGCAAAGCCAGCCTAACCCCATAGCTGATTTATTTAATGTGCACCTGAGGGATCAGGTAGATGATTCCATTGGCAAGTTCTTTTTTGCCAATGGAATCCCATTCCATGTAGCTCGATCTCCTTATTATAAGGAGATGATGTCGATGGTGGCGAAGGGAGGACCATCATATGTGCCACCTGGTGAGCACAAATTGAGGACCACGATCTTGGATAACAATTATGCCAAGATCAATTCATTGATGGAGACGATGAGGGCATGTTGGGAGGAGTCTGGATGTAGCATAGTTATGGATGGGTGGACGGACATTAGGCATCATCCACTCATCAATGTTATAGTTACATGCTCAGAGGGGCCATTCTTTCTCAGGGCGGTTGATTGTTCAAGACATTGAAAAGATGTTGATTTTCAGTTTGAGATCCCTTGGGCAGCTATTGAGGAGATTGGGCCACAAAATGTGGTCCAAGTAGTGACAGATGCAGCACATGTGTGCAGAGCTGCAGGGAGGCTTATAGAGGCATCATACAAACACATTTGGTGGACTCCATGTTGTGTGCATGCCATGAACAATGCACTCAAGGACATGGGGAAGATTGAGTGGATTAGAGGAGTGGTCAACAATGCTAGAGATGTGCAGATGTATATCTGCAACCACCACACTTCACATGCCATCTTCAGGAGCTTCGCGGATAAGGAGTTCTTGAAACCAGTTGAGACCAGATATGCATCCTATTTCATTCTTTTGGAGAGAATGCTTGAGTTGCAAGAGCCACTGCAACTCATGGTTATGACACAAGAATGGAATTGTTGGGATGGGGCCAGGACAGAGTAGGGGAAGAGGGTGAAGGAGATAGTGAAGAGTGATGCATTTTGGCATGATGCAAAATATATTGTCGCCATCATTACACTAGTTGTACAGGTCATCAGATATGGGGATGGGGATGCACCTAACCTTGGAGAGGTGTATGAGTGCATTGATTCTATGCTTGGTCAGATGAATGCAGTTGTGCGAGAGGACCCCACTTTAGCATTCTACAATGTTTACATTCAGCCTATTATTCAGCGACAGCCTAACCACTCCCTTGCACATGGCTGCTTATGCATTGAATCCGAAGTGGTACATGCCTAGGCCTGGGAGAGTTACACCGATTCAGGATGATGAGGTGAAGGAAGGGTTCTTCAAATGCATTGATAGGATGTATGATGTTGAAGCTGCTGGCAACATTCGCACTGAGTGGACGAAATTTGCTACTCTTAGGGGTTATAAGGCTGTAGCAAAGGCGGACATAAGAACTATGGCACAGGAGGATCCGATTTTGTGGTGGACTTGTCATGGACCGAAATCACTGACTACCACACTAGCCATTCGTTTGCTATCCCAGGTTTCTAGTTCTTCAGCTTCTGAGAGGAACTGGTCTACTTATAGCTTCATCCACTCTCTTAAGAGGAATAGACTTACCTCTAGGAGAGCAGAGAAGCTAGTGGCTGTACATAGTGCCTTGCGTATCACTGACCGCAGGACACATGTGTACAAGGAGAGCCTAGCAGCACGATGGGATGAGGATGAGGATGCTTCAGATATAGGGCTGGTTGGTGTTCCTTTGGCGGATCTTGACCTTGAGGAGTCCAGTGGTTCTAGTGATGAGGAGTTTGCCGACCTCCCGAAGGATGATTAGAGGCCTCTGCCTCCTTCACTACATTTTGTCATTTTGAAATTTTGATTTTGTACTTGTTTTGATATCATATAATCATGCTACTCATTGTAATCATCTTTATAATCAGATACTTTTGATATAATATAATAGAAATCTTCCATTTTCCGATTCAACAATTGTTACATTGTAGTATTGAGTATTACTATTCTAATTTCTAATTAGTAATTCGATATTGAAAACTTCAATATTCATTATTCAATGTTCAATGTTCAAGTACTAATTTAGTATTTCAATTTTGCTATTTTACTTCTTAATAGTCTTATACATCATTTCATAACTAGCATTTTAAGTACCATATGTATAGTATATAGTATATACACCTCTGCCCCTCCCGCTTCTGGCTGCCCTGCCCCAAATTGATGCTCCTTTGTCCTCTTCGTCTGAACTTGTCCTAGTTGTCTCCGGCTGTCCCTCACACCCCGACGCCGGTGGAAATACAGTGAGAATCTTAATTTGGGAAATGTGTGTAAATGGGAGAGTGTATTTTCTTTCTACTCTTGTGTTAATTATTGAACCATTTTCACTTATTGAAAACAGAAATAAGAACATATAGAAAATAATTGACACTCCACCTGCTTGCAAGTCCTTCCACTGATTAATTATTTTTGTCACAGATTCTTGCAGAAATAAGGCCTTATCTAGCAGGCACAGGGGGGGGAGAGATTGAAGTAGCTGGAATTGATGGTCCTGTTGTGAAGGTTCGGATTAGTGGACCTGCAGCTGAAGTAATGACTGTCCGTGTTGCTATAACACAGAAATTGCGAGAGAAGATACCTGAAATTGCAGCAGTCCAACTATTATAAGCTGGGCTTTCAACCCCAACAATTCACATGCAAAGTAGAAGATTCACCACTTTGTAATAATAGAAAGGAGTGGAAATTATTTTAGAACTATCCATTTGTAATTTTCTACATTGTTATAGTGCTGTAAAAAAATGTACTCATTACAGAATTCATCCTTGTATTAGTCGTAGGTTTGTTCTCCTGTCGATGTTCTCAATTAGTTTAGTTGCCTTTTCACATTCCATGCCAGCTATCATCAATACTTGTTTGTAACTTGAAGAAAAAATGTGCTACACAACTTCTCAGCTTGAGATTCAACCCTACTTTTAAGCAATGTTGAAAAACTAGTTAAGTTGCCCATCACTGACTGATGTTTCTGACATTTTTTTGAAAATGTCATATAGGACACATCTTCTGACCCAGACAATTTATTTATTAATCCCAACATGAATATTCTTTCATTGTAATCCTTAAGATTGTCACATGTTCACCAATTTTAATATCAGTATTTGCCAGTTTGATACAATTAACTTGAACTAGGCGGAGGCATGCAGGGCCATAACCATGAGAAGGAAAGCTTGTTATGTTCGTCTGGTAGCTTATATTTGGATGATGCTATTTGTGGATATTGTCTAGTGCTTAGGTAGAATTCTGTGTTACACGGGGATGCGTCCCCAGCCCTCAAACTGCCATCCCTGACCCCAATGGAATTTTGGGTATGATGGAACAGCTAGGGGTATGGCAGGACAGCAGGGGACCTCCCCTAGCTGTCCAAAAAATCTTCAAAAAGCGTTTCCAAAATGTGTTGCAGTAAGAGGAAACACCACAAGGATGTTTTTCAGTCCCCGAGACAGCTGGGGATATCTGAGATGCCCCTCAACTGTCCCAAGGACAAGGCAAGTTTTTATAATGTTATGAAAAGAAAATCATTCATGACATTAAAAGACTGTTAAATATATCATGGCAGCATTATAATGGCAGAGATTAATATATCATGACAGCAGCCAGAGTAGTATAACAGCAATAAGTATATCATGATTCAGATTCATGGCTAATAATATAAG
>VDFB02375795.1:0-19758 GCA_007258455.2 Sequoia sempervirens | reverse complement strand
TAGTCTGGGAAGAGAAGTAGGAAACAATTTAATATATGCTCATTTACCCCAAATTACTATCCATGGATACAAAGAGCATTATCAAAGGGTTAATGATGTGTTTTCCATGAAGCTGGTTAGAACAATGGAAGGTGATAAAGCCAAAAAATTGTCTTTGGAAGCACAAAGTGTCATTAGACTGATTGGAGGCTGGTACATTCAGTTTCCCACTTTCACTTACATTAGAGTGGGAGGGTTTGATGGACATCCTTTCATGTTGCCTGGGTACCCTACAAATAAAATGGTGTTACTAGAATTGGTAAGATGGTTAAAGTAGTCCCAAGCTCTTTATAGCACGGCTCATAAAAAGGCTTCTTTCATATCTCCTATTGTAATAGAGAATTATAAATGCAATGCAATTAGAACAACTAATTTGTGTGAAGAGGAGTTGAAAACATATAATTTGGAATAATTTCCACTCCAAAGAAAGTATTATGACCCAGAAGGGAATATTTCCAAGAACATAGCTAGTTATTGTGCTCATTTCCAACATCTAGAAGACTATTGGCTAAATTGTGAAGATGAGAATAGAGTAAGAAAAATAAAATATGAAAGATTGTCATTAGAATCTACACAGATTCTCAAGATTCATGATATTCCAGATCAGATGGAGGAAGATGATGGTGAAGTGATTAGTAAGGCTTACAATGAATACAAAGCCTATGATGAACCTATTCCAAACCTAGATTATAAAAATAAGGAAATAACATTAGTTGAGGAATTATCTACACCGGTTCTACTACAGACTCAACATTGGATAGATGATTTTTGTAAAGTTTTAAGAGAAAAAGGAATAAAACCCACATACTCACAAGATAAAAGAAAGAAACATAGAGAAGAAGATGAGTCTGAGTGTGGGGAACATACTAAGAAAAAGAAGAAATCTAGTAAAGTAGTTGTTGGTATACATATTGAAGAAGGAACCCATGAGGCTCCAAGCCAAGGAGTTTCATTAAAACTAGTTGGTAAGCATAAAGATGTCAAATTAGGAAAGGTTAAATAAAAAGTAAAACCATAGCATCTTCCACAACAAAACCAAGGACCAAGCCTACTACTGATGAAGAGGTAGGGGTAACAAAAAATATTGGTGCATAGACAAGGTCTACATCTCAGAGTGCTGCAACATTATTCACTTCTCCTCCTTCAATTAATGTGGCTAATGTAAAACGGGCACTAGGAAAGACTCATGTGGTTTTGGATGAAATTTATGAGGTAGATGAAGCTAAGATTAAAGAACATATGGATAAGTGAGGCACCATGTCAGAACGAGTAAAAGAAAAGAAGTTTAAAGATAAACCCATGGTACAACTAGTGGTGGAAGAAATTCTAGATACAGGGTCAATTCTTATGAATGTTGAAGAAGAAGAACTCATAAGAGGAACACTCACTTCAGAAGCAGTGAACCCTGATGTTCTTGAAATGGAAATAGGGGAGACTGTAGGATAGAATCCTACTAATGATATGGTTATTGAAGATACCTTTGATTCCCAACCTTCACTAGGGAATGATCAAAATGATAATGAGCAACTGCAGGTCTCTAAAAAATGAAAGGAGGACTAGATTGAAATTGAAAATGAAGAACCGTGATAAATTTTAGGTGATAAGGTTAGAGATACGGAAAATCCTAATGTGATAGGATATAAAGAAGTTGATGTGGATAGGAAAATACGAGTCTTGAAACTAGAGAGACAGTGTTGAATCTAAGTAATCTAGAGTCAATGCCAGAGAATACTGAAGATGTTCCTATTACAGAGGCCATGAGAAATAAAGTTGAAGATGTAAGAGAAGAAGTTCTTGAATAGACTTGAAACCAAGAACAAAGAAGTGTTACAGAAGTAGAGTGTGATGAAGATGCAACTAATTGGTTAATCAGAGACTTGACTTCCCCAATGGAAGTGGAATTGGTACCTCTGGATCTTAAAATTTTTATGCAAGAAGTGGAGACTCCTAAACCTAGGTGAAGAGCTAAAATGAAACATGTCATACAGAAGAATGTAGATGGAGGTAGAACAATCCATATAGCTACCCTAGTAGCAGATAAAAATAGACATGAGATAACACCTAAGGAGTATAAGATAACAAATATCAATGTTGGACACTCATCTTGGACACAAGAATTAGAAGAAATGAAAATGCATTTAGATGCAATTGTTGCCAGGGTACATAAGAGTAAACAAAAGAAAAGAGAGTTACAAGAATGGGTGGCTAGCCTAGAGAATTTTGTAAAATCATTAACCCAATTTGGTCAATCACAGATTGAGTTGCCTCATAATCTAGTACTTATGTCACAAGAGCAGGTGGATGCCATTGTAGCAATTTTCCATAGGATGAATATATTTGAGGAATGTATTGAGTATTAGGTAAGGCAAGGAGAAGAATTTATTATAGATGAAATTGGGAATTACAATGAAGCACACCGTTGGTTTGAAAAATCCAAAAGATTGGAAGGAGAATACAGATTTCACCAAGAACAAATTGATGTTGAAGGACAAAATATATAAACTCTCATGTAAATAGATGTCCAAGAATTGATAAGAAAATATAATTTTAGAACAAGAAGTTCCATTATGTGAAAAATGGAAGAAACAATTAAGCTAGGAAGGTGACACTTTAGTACAATGTATAGAAGGATTTGAAAAGGTCACTGAGAAATGCAGTAAGTTGCATGATAAAGATCAAGATTTTATTGAAGTGTTAGCATGTCAAGATTGTGATCCCCAGACACTAGGAAAGGAGGGTAAAGAAGCAAAATATTTCAAGGAATGGATTGAGAGGATAAATAAATACCCTATTCAATTGTTAACCCAGGAAGTTATTGATGAAGTCATACATTGCAAAAACACTATAGTCAAATATGAGACAAAGAAAGTGCAAAGGAATGCCAATATACTCTAGATATTAGAGGATTACACCAGGCTCAAGTTTATTTGGCAGAAAATATAGGGAATTTCAAAAGAGCTAATGCATCAGATATTAAGTGCTTTCCAAGAGTATCAGCTAAAGAAAAATGAAGAAAGGTTCCTAGAACCCAAGCTCTAAGTGATATGAGGAAGCACCAGATATCGGATACCAAAAACTTGTCACAAAGACATTTTGTTGAAGTTGATTTTGCAGATTGTCCCCATCACGGTAGAAGTTTCTTGTCCAATATTCTAAAGAATGTTGATATCCTTGTTTTATGCAGATTATTGTGCATTGGAGTTTGAAGTTGAGAGGTGTTGCTACTAAAGAAATCAAAGATTTGACTTTGTCTAGAAGATTCTGATGACAACTGGCATATGCCACGTGCTACATTTTTATTTGCTATTTTTGATTCTTTTGGTAGACTTTAAGTTTGAACTCTTGGGGCCTTGTCCTATAAAAGGCCTTTTATTGCTTTAATTTTATTTTAAGTTTAGAATTTGTGGATTTCAGAAGAGCCTAAACTTCACTAAGTTTTATTCTTTTTTCCTGTTTTCTAAATCATTTTGGACTAAAAACTTGTATGCACATAGAACTTAATCAATATTCAAGCCAATTTGATAGCTACCTATCTCATGTATTTTTGTAGCTGGTCTTTGTTAGTTCAACCAAACAAGACTCTGTTGTGCACCTAAGGGAGCTACTTAAGTTTTTACAAAATCTTGAGCAAGTCCATGTTTTGATCATGATTTTTGAGCTTTTTGTTCAAGGGTAGGTTAAGGTTTTGGCCTAGAAACTATCATTTTACAAATTTTCATCATAAACCTTGGGGCCTTCTATTTTTGCGTTGACCTATTGGAGTAGGTTGCCAGTCATTTAAGTCATGACTTGGGCCTTTCAAAATGTTGCTTTTATCATCCCTTTTGTCTAGGTCTACTGGTCACATCATACTTTTTATTGACCTAAGTTTTTCCTAAGTCTGAACAAAATATTTTGTCGAAAGACTTTAGTCCTAAGCCTTTAATCTTGAGGGTCAAGTCTCGTTGACCTAGTCATGACCCCTTTTTTATAACTAATGTTATTTGGATGTGTAGAATGGACCAATGTCCAATCACCAAATCTAATCTTGGTCATTCCCCGTCAACCCTGCATGATTAAAATAATGGATTAACAAAAGTTCTAGGGTCAACGGGCTTTTAATGTGTCCCTCCATTCGTATGGGACCCAACCTTCAATGGTGAATCTAGCACTTTAGGGTTTTGATATAATGGGTGAGATGCAATGGTGAGATCTAATCTCAGTCGTGCCCCACTAACCCTACAAGACTTAAACAATAGTTAATTTGAAGCTACAGGGTCAGCAGGTTTGTGACACGTAGATTCCTTGGCTGCTTGGAAAAACAGAATGGTAGAGCCCGCAGGTGGATGCGTTGGTGCCTAACTAGATGAATACCATTGGATAGGAATTGGTGAGTGATGGTATCAAGAATTCACACCCAATTGATTCAATCTAAGTCTTCCAAAAGACCACTTCATTAGGAGATCAATGGCCTGTGTTTAAAACTAGAAACATAAGCATGATAGTCATTTTTTCTTCGTGCGAATGGGCATTAATTGTAGGAGGCATTTGCAGGATTAATCAAATGTGATCCTTATGTGTGTGAATAATTACTCTCCTATAATCATTAAGGTTGGTACATAGATCTTCATGCACTCTACTTGGTAATTAACATATGTGATGTGAATGCCAACAAGTGATCATCTACTCACTTGTGCGGTTTTCATCGAGCATTGATGATCAACTTGAGAAATTTTCTCAATAAATGAGAGGTTGATTGCATTTTTTTTACTATTGCAATCAGAGGATAAAATTTCTAAGTCTGTGAGAAGAGTATTTTGCATTTTGTGAAGTCATTTTTTTGGAAAAATGAGCAAGTAAGTTTATGTTGCATCACCATTGTGAAGGTCTCCATGACTCAACTTACAGGGACCACACAATGATTTTCTAGAGGGTGAATAGAGCATGCTCAAAGTTGTTGCAACTCCAAAATAAGGAGATAAGAAAGAGGCCAGTGGCAAGAGGTCTATACAAGTTGTAAGGAGAAATTACTAGTTAAGGAACCGAGTTGTAATTGGTGAAAAGGAAAAGGCTAAGGAGAAGGATCCTACAAGGTTTGTGAGAGGAATAAGGAGAAAGATTGGGTATGGTTGAGGCACTCTGGGATGGCACAATTCTCCTATTGAAATTTTAGATAGCCCCTCAGACAATGAAATTGAGATGGATTTAGGTTATTGCCGGTACCTCATGGTTCTGAATGAATTTGTACACTCAAATGAGGAGGCGGTAGCAGTTGCTCCAATTTCAGTGAAAACACCAAGTGGGCATGCTCATTCTGTTGTTGGTAAGGACACTAGTGAAGAAGAAGTGGCTGCTCCACTAGCCTTTGTAAGGATGCAAAGTGGGTGTGTGTACTTTGGCTTTGGTTTTGGTGCTCGTTTTGGTTCTAATTGATAGAGTTGATATCTAGGTCCTAAATTTTTTGTGGTATAAATATTGTTGTGGTGGTCATTCTTACATTGTCTACATATGTGGGTTTTTGTCTTTTGTGCTAACTAAGGATGCCTTTGGGTTGGTGTCATGAAGATCCTTTTAGTTTGGCATGGGTATGGAATGTAAAGGTTCATTGAAAGCTAATGGTGATTTTGGTGGCATTGATCGGTTCTTCTTGTGCAAATGGTGCAAATTTTGTTTCCCCTACTTGGCAAATGATTACAAGAAACTGTTCGGGGAATATCTAAGATAGAGTTGAAATTTATTTTGAAATGTAATTGCATTTGATTTGGATGTTTGTTGCTCCCTTTATCTATAAAAGGGATTTCAAGGCTCATTGCAAGGGGTTTAAATTTTGAGTCTAAAAATAGTCTAGGTAGAAGCTAAGCTCAGAGGCATATTGTAGAAAATATGAATGAATAGAACGATCTATTGTCTTGGGTATGAGTCCTGTATGTAATGGCCTTAAATTAGTTTTATAGAAGCTACATATAATAAAAAAAATCTTAGTTCTAAAACAAATAATCTCCTATGTACCTTTTTGCAAGTTATAAATGAAAATATCAATGGTGTTCTCATTTATCTTCAGTTGTTGGATTGAATGTATGGCTCTGTTTTTGCTTTAACTCAAAGAGTTGATTAAATGTTTAAAGAAGGTCATAGATTTGTAAGAATTGCATAAGATTTTGCAAGGAGTCATGTTACAGGAATTGTGAGTTTTCATACTACAAAGCACTATGGATATAGTCCACCAGTTTCTAAATTAAATAGCTTACATATTACTGGTTATTGTATATTTGACTCCATTATCCCAATTGATGAAGCACTGGTCTATTTGTTAAGTAAATCTTGCACTTGTAAATGAGCTATTGGCATGCCTAGCTATGGATTTGCAATGAGAACGAAATTCACTTAAGAATCTTTCAATTATGAAGTATGAATATGAAGTGCTCCCATGTTCCTAGCAGATAGATAATAATTTACTCAAAGGTATCTTCAGTAAATTTTGTTTATTTTCAATTAATAGGAATTAATTTGTATATAAAAGGTGTTCTCAATTAGACAAATATCATCTAAACACAGTAAGGAACACCCTTTTGGGTCCCATAGAGCTTGAAGTGCAGGAGTGAAGGTCTCATAATTCTTTGTTCGTTCGTTGGCCACTTGCTTTGAAGTTTCTTGAGCATAAGGGTTGGCTACCCTTTAGAGGAATTTAAAGTAATGTTGGAAAAAACACCAACAGTGTCATTTAAGGGTGTATACAGAACCTACTCGATGTCCAAACAAAATCCCCTTCTTTAAAAGATCACATCTTTTTATACCTAGTTGTGAAGCAATTTGGTGAAGTATAAAGTGGTTTTCTTTGATTTGATTAAATCTTCGGGCATGTGTGGAGAATAACTGGGATAAATTTTATTTTTCAATATTTTTATTCTTTATTTTAGATTAGATGTTTAAATTCTTGAAAATGTTTCAAAAAATAGATGAATGAATGGAAATTTATTGAAAATCTTTCGTTTTCTATGAAATTGTTGAATGCTTAAAGCTAAATCTACTTAAGTGATAGAAATATTGTTTGATGTTCATGAAATATTATTGCAAACCTTTTGATTTCATGAGATTATTTTATGATCGAACTGAAAATCTTGTATCTAATGCGTATGATTCTTAATGAAACTGGAAATTAACCATAGTCCCTTTGAGATTAACAACAATATCACATCATACCTTGGAGTGAACCTAGTATGGTCAAGACCTAACTACCGAAGCCTTGGGATTAAGCTAAGTCAACCTTTTCTTATTAAACGGACACCTTAGGTTGCCCTGGTTCAGTCTTTCAAGTAAAGATAGATTCTTTGTAGTTTTCCTGTGAGGATTTTATCTGCATTGTTGTTGTGAGTGACATCGTCATTAATAGTGGACATGCTCGAATAATTATTACACCTATCAATTACATTCATTATTAAAAATAACACCCATAGGTATAGTAAGATATTTAATATCATGCCAATACACCTTATTTTTCTCTTTGATGTCTAAGTTAGCCAATTGAACAAAATCCTTATCCCCCTCACAATATATGATTGATGCTATATAGTTTTTAAAATATTTTAAGGAATACCTTATGTCTTCAATATAATTGCTCAGCTTCCAAGGGGGATTCTCAATACTCTTCACCAAATCAAGGATGATCTTAGAGTCTCTCTCAATATCAACATATTTTATACCATATTGAAGAACCTATTTCATTCCCACTAGAGAGCTACTACCTCAGATTCATTGTTAGTTTTTATACCTATACACTTAGCAAACCCTTCAACCAAGTTTCTTTCGTCATCATGAAGGATACCTATTGAGGTAGCTTTACTCAAGTTGCCCATTGAGAAAATATCAAAATTAAGCTTCAACCAACCTAATAATTTCACATTCTAATGTATTTTTCTTAAGATTTGTTTTTTTATTTATCTAACATTGTACACAAAATCAGATAGGTTTGCATAGGTGATTTCATTAGACCACAATGCCCCAATGGCATGTCTACATATCTACTTGTGTAGAATCAAGTCCCCAAATAGTTTTAAAAAAGAATATCATTTTTTAATCAATTTTGACCAAATAATTGACATAATTAAAAGTTCTAAACAAACACAATATTTTTTAAATTGATCAATACGTTAATTTTTAATCATCTTATAAACTTAAAAAATTAAAATAATTAATATTATTTTAAATTTTTGATAAATCATATAATTGATTTTTAAATAAAATAAGTTGGATTTATTTTTAGGTTAATTTCAAAGAGGATTCCTAATCACTTGGAAGTTAATCAATTTAACTTAAAAAAATCAATGTCAAATGAGCGCTCTCTCTCTCTCATTAGTACTTATCTTAAACTATTTAAAATTTATTACTATAATCACTTAAGATTAGTAAGTATTAAAGAGACTATCTTAAAATATTTTTAAATTGTTATATGTAATAAACAAACCTAACATTGTTATTATGGTCACTTCCTGTCTTTTTGTAGGCTTCCGTCATTGATCATAACATTGACTGTGAAATACGAAGAAGGAAATAGACAGGTGAGATTTGGGTTCCTCGATGTTTCAACACAATTGACGGGTAAACAAAAAAACTTATAAATTTCCTGTCAAAAATATGGTTATCTATTATGGGAATTGACGTTTTTGAACGTATATTTATAACTATTAGTGAGTATTTACTAGGGTACTTATTTTATTATATATTATGCTGAGAGATATTTAATCCAGCCAAAGATATAGAACATATGCCGAACATCTCATAAACAAAGAATTTCACAGGAGTTTAAATTAATTTATATTGGCCAATTAGTTTAAAATATAAATAAACTGTCAGATTTAAATGCATTAGCACAAAATTTTATGGCTTTCATCAAAATTGTTAAAATTGTACACATTATAAGTCTCGGGAAATTTTCTAAGAAATAAAGAATGAATAATGAGATATCTAAATAACTTATATACTAACTAAAAATTCATGTAATTATTATTCTATGAATTAGTAAATAAATAACGTATTGGTTTCTTCATATTTTTATGACTTTAATACTTAGTATTAATCTGGTTTGTAGTTAATAAATATTAATTTATGTAATTACTATTTCATGAATTGAAAAGTATTTTAGAGAAATGTTTTAAAACATAAATGTAAACATGTCGCGTTAACAAAAATTTGAAATAGTATTAATATGAAAAACTTCAACGATAAATACCTCTATAAAGATTTTGAAATAGCTGGGCTGATTTGTTCGACAGTAAATATAATCTACGGAAAAATTCTACACCTATAAACAACAATAGGTCGTATTCAATTATACATCATAATTAATATTATAAATAACAATTTGTGTCATTATTATTTGTTATTGTTTTGGAACCTATACATTTATGCATTTTTATATGTTGTTGTGTTATTTCCTACGAGTTTAATCTTGTCCATTGAATTTGGCTTTAAACAACACTCTCTCAACTTTGTAAGAGGGCCCACCCAATTGAGTAAATTTTCTACATGAAAGCTGCATGATAACTTGAAAGGGATTGTATAAGGATTAAATTTTTAACATGGAGGCTCCACAAGTGAAGGTTTACCCCGATGCAGTTAACACCTTTATTCAAGTGGTATGACGAGGATCTGGCTTCTTCCTAATGAGTGAACCATATCATTACGCCCAAGATAAATAATTCATATCATTAACATTGCATTTATATATTATGATTAATATTAATATTTAATTAAAATATTATGTTATTATTATCATTTTAATATTATATTATATTATTAATATTAAAATTGTTATATTATTTTTTATTATAATATTATTAAAATATATTTTTATTAAATTATTTAGATTACTATTATTATTGATATTAGTATTTTAACATAGGGGAAAGGACGGCCCCTATTGAATTACCGCCACCTCCATCTTCAATTAACCCCTCAAAAAAAATTTCACTTTGATCTATTAAATTTTTTTATTATATTGAATTCATAATTACAAAAACACCAATAGCTGCTCATTAAGTGCTAAAGTGAACGATTTGAATGGATTTTAAGTGCTAAAATAGCTATAATTGATTGAAATTATAGCAAGCGGATACTAGGACATTAGGTGGTGGCAAACGGACAACACCTCTAAAAAATGACTTTTTGACATCCGCGTGCATATCAAATGCTCCCGCACTCGATCTAATTCCCAGAAGCCAAAACCTTAGTTATAAGCACTTAACTCGTGACAGAAAAAAACTCATAATTTTTTTTTGAATTCTACAGTTGAGCGAAGTTAGCCCTGACGGATATTGGGTCTTCTCCCCTAAATCAAAACGAACACTGTATTTTTTCATTAATACGTGTAAATGCTGCTGGAATTGAAATGCTTATATATTTTATTTAACAGTTCTATTTAATTAATTTATTTAGCCGATAGGCTATATTATGCGTGAGATTTCGGCCGGAAAGTTGTCTCGCGCCGAAAATTTGTCTCACGCTAGTAAACTATTTTTCTATATCCGGATTCCATCTTCTCTCTCACCGGTATACGATTTAGGGTTGTTTTTCTGTTGGCTCCTAGGTTCATGCTGGCAGCCTCAAAGTTACTCGCTACATGGAAATAGATACGTGGCTACACTCTCTCCTTTCACCACACTAGAGCTTGCAGGCGGAACATCCCTCACAACAAAGGTAGAGCTTTCTGGCCTTGAACTACTTTCTCCATAACAAGAAAATAAAGCTTTTCACTCAGTTTTTCCAGAAGCTCTGGTTTTCAAAATATAACTTCCTTACTCTGAAGTATGGATTGTAGATTGTGATAGGATGCGTTGGAGTGTACTCGATGCTTGCAAAATGGATCGATCTCCCACCGGCCAAATCAACCGGCGTTGCCATTAGGGGCATGGTCACTTCTGGGTCAAGGTAATTGCTTTTTAAACTTCAGATGTTTTCAAAATGTTTTAAATAGCACCCTTTTCAATTTGGATGCTCAAATGTAGCACCTTCTGATTCGTTCCTCTTTCCTATCCAAAAGATAGCGTGCTTTTGGCACCGACTAAGTGGGTACAGATTAATTTCTCTGCATCACACAGTACGAACAGTGGACTGTCCACCAATGGTTTACCTAGATGAAATATCTTCATTTCTTGAGGGGACTGAATTATTCTCTCCGTAATGAAGATGGTTGCTATTGGCCATCCTTCGCTTTAATGGGTTGTTTACTTTTAGTGAGTAAAAAATTTCATTTGAGTGCAATTGTTATATTCTTGCTTCTTTCATTGTCTAGTGATTTGGGGATTGTTATTTCAACATGCAGCCCAGGACATCCACATTGATTTCCCAGCATCTCCTGTTGTTTAGAGGGCCAATCTAGACCTATACTCCATGTATTAGATGGAAGGGTTGTTAGAGTTTCCAGCTTGTCAGCCTTGGCAATGAAAACACATAAAATTATATTCCAGTAACACAAGATATTACATTATAATCACCAGTATTTGAGATGATGTTAGATTCCCATCAATTGAAAACATAAGTGCTACCTTGAATCTCTATAATAGACACACCAAATTGACTATATTTTTAGCGAAATAATTATAGCATGAAATTATCGATCAACCCATTCAACGAGAAGAGCAGAGTCTAAGGAAGGCAAGATTTTAGTATAATATGTTTCAATAATTTTTGATTTGTTGATAATGGCTTTTTATGAAGCACTAGACATCACCATGTGGCTAAACATCAATATAGATAACTGGCTGCTTGAACTTGGTTGATGGTGGTGTGATTCCTATTTTTAGAACGTTTGGAAGATAGTTTGCACGGATTATGGCTTTAATTTACAAGGCTTTATAATGGTTACTTTGTATCTTTAGTTGAAGGGTAAGGTGCTCAAACCTGGTTTTTGGTTAGTCAAGAAAGCTTTATTCTCGGGCTGTGTAAATTCTTGTATCTCCTTTTACTTATGAGCATGCTGATTTTTCGTATAAAATGTGTCCATGTTTTAGATGATTCCATTTCCAAATTAATGGATACTTCATACCATGTGATTATTGAATTGGTCAATTTGCTGCCTTTATTGTGCACAATGTAGAGTTGTTCTTTTTAATAATTTCCAAATTTCTTATTGTTTGTGAACTTGGACAGCTTGAAGTAGAAAAGCTTGAGAAAGTTTTGATATTGGTTGTACTCTGTTTTTCCTAATTATCAGCTTAACAAGTTGAAGCCAAAGATAATTGGCAGGCAATGTGAATATGAAGTTTACAAGATATCAATACCACCTTATAAAAAGTCTGCCCAACACTATAAATTCTTCAAAATATCTTTATCCATAAAGCTGCAAGCACAAACAGTTATGTAATCACAAATAACAAAAAGCAAATAGAAGGTTTCTGGATGACAAACTCTTTAAGCGACATTTTTATGCCTTGGTTTTGAGATAGCTTATTTACTGTGGGGGGCTTTATTACTTTACAGCTTTTTAAAGTTTATTTGTTTTATGCAAACACTTTCCTTTTTACAATCTTCCTGTATTTTAGGTATGTATAATTTTCATACAATGTTGTATCATTTTACAATAATCAGTTTTTATTTACAGTGTGAGTGTGAGTTTATTTGTGATAGACATCTTCACTTTAACATTATTTTTAACAAATTTGCTATATTAATATACACAGTTTAAATCAAAAATGTATTTACATCTAAATCTACTGCATTTTAGACTCAACACCCTTATGAGCATACTTTTATATTTAGATTTAAGACTGCTAATTTCTGCAGGGTTGCTCTACCACACTACTATTATTCTCTTTATTGCCTAAGTTGTATTGTTTATTTATAATTGCAACTCTTTCTTTCCACATATTTAAAAAAAATTCATTTCATATTTTAGATCTCTGCAACAAATTTATGACACAATTTTTACATCTGAATTCTATGATTTCTGATTTGCTGCAAGTTACTTTATCACTTTATATTATTGCCTTTGTGATCCAAATTCTTGAGTTCCTCCTCTCCATTTCCTGGGATATTGCCTGCCATCAGTTGCTAGAAAGAAGCACAAAGCGGTGAAAGCTGCAAAGACTGGGACTGAAGAAACTAGTTTTCACTAAACATACTATGGTCATTACACATGAAATTTGCTTCTTAAACTGTCCAATATCATAGGCTCTTTAATACATCTATGGTCATTACACATTTAGTATTTTCAAAAAGAGGGAGGCCTCTTCAAAAAGGAATACCACTTACTTAGATACTGTAATGAATCGGACCAATTTTTTTTTATTTTTTAAACAAATGATTACAATGCAACATGCACCCGTTAAGGTTAGCATAAACCAAAACGATGCGGAAAGTAACTCTAACCAGAATGTACACCAGGATCCCGATGTGGGCAAGGTGTGAGCATTGGTCAGAGGATCTTAAAGGAAGATGCTGAATAAGAACTCTAACCACGAGATGCGCCGGTGAACGACGAGCATTCGGTCAGAGGATCCCTATCTAATGCAATACTGAAAAATGTAGCTCAACACCAAGTATGTGCTACTCGATCCGTGATGGATAAGAGGCGACCATATGGCAGAGACTTAGGAAATTACAATGCAAGAAAGTAAAAGGCGGCAAGCCAGCCTCTTCCACTTATCCAGTGGGCAGTACAACATAAAGAAATTGCGGAAATGTTAAAGGTGCTGACAGTACTACTGTACAGCTTACAATATCAGAAAATGCATCAGTTAAGCACAATACAAGAGAGTCTTCAACATTACATTAATATAAATTGATAGCTTCAAGACTTCTCAATAGCGTCCCTTCCAAGTAACACAAAAGATTAATTCAAGCTCACTGTTATGACAGAGTAAGGACTATTTTTCTGTTATCAACAACACTGTAACGCCAAAATATGCTCACAAACCTCACACCACTCATTCAAAATGCAAGTAAATAGATGCAAAAGGCAACTAAGATGATGGCGCCCAAGTTAAAGACACAAAACAACCCCAAAGTACTGATATTTAATTTCTGTTCAATTCCCAATGAAGGTACAATGGTACGGACCCTAGAGGAGGGCGATTTCTTCTTAAAATTCCAACACTTGATTAAAAATCACAAAACTTGGCAATAATTGGCGCCCAAGCAAGACTAATGGAAATATGCAATACCCACAATGAAATCTTTTTGTATTTTTGAATTATGAGCAAAACATGCCTACAGCAATGCAACATCAGCAACACTAAAACACTACGAAATGCTTGAACATCATCACTAAATGCAATAGAACTCAACTATAATGCAAACTACCAATAACAAGCTAACCTCTCAACTAGTTGCTATCTTTCAAGCAAGAAGATGAGCCAATGCTAGGAGGTGTGCTTTCCTCGAAGCGAGTGCCTGAAGTCAATCCAACAGCATAACGGTGTAGTAGACAAAAGATACCAAATGAAGAGCTGAGGCCTGATTATATAGACGAGAGAGAAACATCTAGAAGCTTCCAGAGGGCGCCCTAACCCTAATTTCAAATTCACCTTTTCCCTCCAAAAGATGGCGTCCATTTTCATCAATAAAACATTTCACTTTTTTTAAAATAAAAACAAACTTCTCAAAAGGGCGTCCCAATTCTTTAATCTCAATATTTGACATTTAGAATTATAATTTAACTCCTTATGACGCCATGACCCTCAAAAGTCCCCTTTTTAAAAAACAACTTAAAGTTGTACTGCTAGGCAAGGGGGTATAATATTAAAATAATAATATTATAATGAACATACTTATCTCTCCAAGAAAAATGCGCCCAAGGCCAAGAACTGAAGTGCCAGCTGAAACAACTGAAGAAGTGATCCAACTGAACTGAACCCAAACTGTCCACTGCCAAAAATGGAATTTACTAAAAATAGTAAATTCGCGAAGTTGCCCGGAATGCCAAACTGAACACACCACTGCGAAGCTCTCTGAAAACCCAGAAAGAAACCGCAAACAGAAATCCAAACTCCAAGCAACAACCTCCTCAAAACTAGGAAACCCTAATTTCACCATCCGCACAGCCTACGGGTCTCCGGAATAGGCCAACGGTCAACAGAAACGATCACTGCTGAGAAGGGGACATTACAGTCCGCCCTCCCCAAGATTGCTTGCCCTCAAGCAATCACAAATCCGGATGCTGTAGAATCTCCTCATCCTCCCAAGTAGCATCCTCCAATGGTAAATTCTTCCACTTTACCAAATACTCTTTGATTGTTCTCCTCCTCAAGGAACGCTCTCTGAAATCAATAATCTATTCTGGAACCAAAGTCAACTGCCCTTCTTCATCCAAAGGAGGTAACTGTGATGAAGCCACAACGTTGTGTCCAAGTGCCTTTTTGAGGCGAGACACATGGAAGACATTGTGGACCTTACTACTCGAAGGTAGTTCCAACTCATAAGCCACCGCTCCAACCTTCCTAACAACTTTGAATGGTCCATAGAAGTGTGGTTTCAGCTTCTCAGCTCCACTCTTCTTAAGTGTGGACTGTCTATAGGGCTGAAGCCGAAGATATACCATGTCACCAACCTCAAATGAGCGCTCAACACGCTGCTGATCAGCGTACATCTTTTGCTGATTTTGTGCCATTTGAAGGTTGTCCTTCAAGGATTTCAAAACATCTTGGCTCTGCTGCAACCAATCCTTGGCTTGGGGAGCTTCGCTATCGCCAAACACCAAATCAGCAAAGCTTGGAGCCTCGTAACCATAGAGGGCCATGAATGGAGACATCTTTATTGACATGTGGAAAGATGAATTGTAGCAATATTCTCCCAAGTGGAGCCATTTTACCCATGCTCTTTGCTGTTCCGAGACATAATTTCTGAGATAGCCCTCCAACCATTTGTTCACAATCTCCGTTTGCCCATCCGTTTGTGGGTGATAGCTAGTGCTTGGAGTAAGCACTGTACCACTCATCCTAAAAATTTCCTGCCAAAAGGTGCTTAGGAACTTGCTGTCCCTATCACTCACAATATTTTTAGGCAACCCATGCAATCTAAACACTTCATGGAAGAACAATTCTGCAACTTGAGCTGCTGTAAATGTGCTAGTGATGGCAAAGAAATGAGCGAATTTGGTCAATCTGTCCACTACAACATAAATACAGTCTTTGCCTTGGGCCCTAGGCAACCCGGTAATGAAATCCATAGAGATACTTTCCCATTTTTGACTTGGAATGGGAAGTGGCTGCAGTAGACCAGCTGGAAGAGAGTGCTCATTTTTATTCATTTGACAAGTACTACACTCCTTGATGTGACGCTGAACATCATCTTTCAATCCCTTCCAAGAGAATCTCTCTCGAATCTGCTTGTATGTCTTGAAGTACCCTTGATGACCAGCAAGTGGACTGTCATGGAAAGTCACCAAAATCTTCTTCTTAAGTTTAGAATCAGCCACCAAGAAGATTCTTCCCTTGTAGTGGATCAACCCATCAACTACCTTGTACCTTTCATCATGAAAAGTACCTTCAATAACACTGGTTGCAAACTGATTTTTGGCATAATCAGCAAGCAACAACTCCTTCCAATCAGCATTAAGCTCACACAATGAATTCAAGTGAGGCCTTCTGGACAAAGCATCAGCCACAATGTTATTCTTTCCTTTGACATACTCAATGTCAAAATCGTAAGCTTGTAGCTTACTCACCCACTTCTGCTGTCTCTCATTCAAGTCCTTCTGATGCATAAAGTGCTTGAGACTGTTGTGATCAGTCTTGACCACAAATTTACTTCCCACCAGATATTGTCTGAACTTGGCTAATGCATGCATGATTGCAAGCATTTCTTTGTCATAGATAGAATAGGTCCTTTCAACCCCTCTTAATTTTCTGCTTTCAAATACAATTGGATGCTTCTCTTGCATCAAAACAGCCCCAATACCTTCCCCTGATGCATCACACTGTAACTCAAAGGGTTTGGAGAAATCTGGTATGGCCAATACAGGACAAGAACTCATGATTTTTTTGAACTTATCAAACACACTCTGAGCTTTTTCTGACCACATGAAAGCCCCCTTTTTAGTGAGGTCAATAAGAGGAGCAGCACTTTGAGAATACCCCTTTACGAACCTTCTGTAGAAGCCACAAAGACCCAAGAATCCCTTCAAATGAGTCAAATTTTCTGGAGGTGGCCAATCTACTATAGCCTTGATCTTTTCTGGATCAACCTTCACCCCTTCAGTGCTGATTATATGGCCAAGGTAGAGCAGCTCCTTCATTCCAAACTCACATTTGGACTCTTTTGCAAATAAACTTTCTGATTCAAGAATGCTAAGCACTTCCTCCAGGTGCTTGAGGTGTTCTTCCCATGTCTTGCTGAAGATGAGAATATCATCAAAGAAGATTAACACAAATTTCCTCAACTGCTTCTGGAAAACTCTGTTCATGCAAGACTGGAAAGTGGCTGGAGCATTAGTCAAGCCAAAGGGCATGACTAGGAACTCAAAATGACCATAGTGGCATCTGAATGCCGTCTTCTCAACATCTGAACCCCTCATCCGGATTTGATAGTAACCCGATCTCAAATCAATTTTGGAGAAGAATTTAGCACCATGTAGCTCATCAATGAGCTCATCGATCCGAGGAATAGGATACCAATTTTTTATTGTGCTTTGATTCAAGGCACGATAATCCACACACATGCGGATAGTGCCGTCCTTCTTCACAAGGACTACAGCTGAAGCAAAAGGACTCTTGCTAGGGCGAATGAAGCCCATCTCCAGAAGTTCCTTAATGTTCTTCTCAATTTCATCTTTCTGCTTCTTAGGATATCTGTAAGGAGTTGTGATGACTGGTTTGGCCCCTTCTTTGAGCTCAATGACATGCTCAGCACCCCTTTCTGGTGATGGCCCAGGTGGTAGATCAGCAAACACCTTACTCCTTTTGGTGAGTATGGATTGAATATCAGGAGGATATTCCCTCTTGGTCTCAACTGGACTAGCAGGAAGAACCATGCATTCCGCAGCCCACTCCACTTGGTCATGTCTAATCAGCCTTTCCGTCCTTTTGAAAGAAACTATACGAGGACCACCATTAGACATTCCTCTCAAAACAACTTTCTTGCCATCAGATTGGAACTTGAGCTCCATTGTTTGTAAGTTGAGAGAGATTTCACCAAGTGAACGTAACCACTGTATGCCCAAAACTGCATCTGTGTCACCAATAGTAACCACATAGAAGTCATCTTTGACTTCATAGTTCCCCAACTGCAAGGACATGTTAGGAACTCTTCGTGTGCAGGAAATGTGAAACCCATCAGCCACCATGACTTTGAAGCCCTCAAATTCTTCAGTTCTGAGACCTCTCTTGGCAACCACACCTTCATCAATGAAGTTATGTGTTGCACCAGTATCAATTAATGCAACAATACGATGACCTCCAACTCCACCACGAACCTTGAAAGATTCATTCTTTTGGAAACTAGAGAGTTGGGCAATAGGACCTCCAACTCCTTGCTCATGATCGGACTCTTCTGTGGCTCTTTCATCTTCGCTGTCCCCAAAATAAGACTGCTGATCTGACATATCAGATGCTGATTCATAGTCAGAATAAGTCCCCATTTGATTATAACGCCCTCTTCCAGGACATCTATGACCTTTAGTCCAAGGCTCTAAACATGTATAACACTTACCCTCCTTTCTGAGCTGTTCACGTTGCTCTTCAGTCAACTTAGGTGGGAACTTCTTGTGCTGATTAGAAGAATGTCTCTTATCCTTATCCTTCTTATGGCCAAAAGGTTTAGGCGGAAATTTAGGCCTAGGGGCTGATAACTCCATACTGCGAGCCTTCTTGATTGCCTCATCAAGACTTGGTGGATCGAAAGCTTTAACCCACCCTTTCAAGGGTTCAACCAAACCTTCAGAAAATAAAACAACCAATCTTCTTTCAGTGATGTTGGGCACCATCACAGAAAGCCTCTAGAAATCAGCAATGTAAGAATCCAAGAAGCCATGCTGCTTCAATTGTGCAAGCTCACGAAACCTTACTTCCGGATCTTTAGTATCGAACCTTTCAATCAGCTTGTTGGTGAATTCTCCATAGGTTCGGATAAGGTTGTGGCCAAGTGTGACCAAACCATGGTACCACCATTCATGGGCAGCTCCCTCTAAATGAAGTGTTGCAAACTTGATGGCATCTTCTTCTGGCATGGGGCGAAGTGAGAGGTAGTTATCCAACTTCTGAACCCATGATCTTGCTGAACACTTATCACTTCCATCGAAGTGAGCCAATGTTACCTTCCCTAAGGCTTGATGAAAATCAGTTCTAGGAGCCATATAAGCTCGGTTATCAACTCTTCCTTCGTTTCTTCTATTTCTCTGGTTCAAGAATTGATCAAAGGACCATTGGTCTCTAAGATCAGGAGGTAGGGTGGTGTACTCCATGTAGGCTTGCCTAGCATCGTCTACCAAAGGAACGGTAGCTTCAACTTGCTGTTCATCCCTGGGAGTGAATGTAGGGAAAAGCGGTCTAGAGGCTGATCCGCTAGAGATGGCATCATGCTGCCCGATAGTTCTACTTCCTCCATTACCATTGTTCCCATGGTTCCCATTGACTCCACTGCTTTCTCCTGTAGCATTGTTTTGATTAGGAGCGAGGTTCTTAGGAGTTTGCTGGTCCATTCGAGCAAGTAATCTGGACATCAACTCAATCATTCCATCAAATTTCTTTTCCATCCTCTCGTCTCTTTCATCCATGGCCTGCTTATGACTTTCAGCCATGTTCTCAACTGTTC
>VDFB02375794.1:0-43856 GCA_007258455.2 Sequoia sempervirens | reverse complement strand
GAGATGTTGGCTAACACTTCAGTTACGGAGCCGCCAAAGTTGCCAGTCAGTGAAATGCTGGTTGAGTGTGCAAAGATTGCAAAGATTGCTCAAGTTGCTGACATTCAGATGTTGATGCAGTTGGCAGCCTCGTTGAGGGATTGCTTGTTCGAGATCACAACCAGTAGACTTCAGTGTCTCACCTCTCCCGGGATAGGCAGTATACGGGGAGTTAACTTGGCGTTACCCTTTCAAGTTAAGTGGATGTCTCACCCTCATGCATCTATTACGAGATTCATCTTGTTTACTTGGAGTTTCATTTAGGGTTTTTACGTTCACTGATGGTAGTCTTCCAGTTAACTTGCTTTCAATAAAGGACGTGCATGCTCGCACAATTGTCCGTTTTTAGATTAGATGTTCCAGTTAACTGATGGTAGCTTTCCAGTTAACTGTATAGTTTACTTAATTAGGGTTTGAGCGCATTGCTTGCATGCATTGCAAGAGCGTAAGATGACTTCCTGAGAATTAGAGTTCCCTACACCTTGATGTATATAAATAAGAGCTTACGCTCATTTGTAAATAACTTTTGCTTGAGAGAGGAATATATGCTGTGCCCACCTTGCCCTCAATATTACTCTTTTTCGTATTTGTTCATGTGTCTTCAATATTGCAATTGATTGTTATACCACCTAGGGTTTCGAAAGATTGTGATGCTGAATTCTTTCCATAGATTAGATATCTGTTTGAACATCTTTATCATTGAAATCAATTGTTATACCACCTAGGGTTCCAAAAGATTGAAGTGATAAGGCTGTTTTGTGTTAATTTATCATTGTGATCGATCGTTATACCACTTAGGGTTTCGAGAAGTTGCAGCGGTAAATCTGTTTTGTGAATCTTTATCGATATAGTTGAAGGTTATACCACATAGGGTTTCACGAGATTATAAAGATAAAGGCTGTTTTGTGAAGGCTTTGCTGATTCGATTAAGTGTTATACCACCTAGGGTTTCATAAGATCGTCTTAGTAAATCCTTAAATCTATTGTGCTCAATAAGCTGGTTTAGATTGAGATGATAGTTGTGCCCACCTTGCCTTCAAGTAGAGAGTCTAAACTCGTTTATCGTCCGATAGTCAATCCCTGCTCCATTTCTTCATGCTTTGTTTTCTTGAGGAAACTGGATAGATTTAAAGTAGTTAGCTTAATTGTAGTTACTGATCTGCGAAACCAGAAAATCCTTAGCTGCAACGTTCTTGGTTTTCTTAACCTTGTGCCTCTTCCAGCTGAGAACAAAAAGATAGGACTTAGATTACTTTTCTTTTCATGCATTCCAGCACAACGAGGGAGCTTCCCCTCCTAATTTGAAGAGCACTCATTGCGTAGTGTACATAGCTGTCCGTACAAACCTGCACTCCAGAGGTGTTAGATTTGACGCCAACAAGTTGGGAAAATTTCATCAGCAATTGAGTTTGAAGACATTAAAAACATTCTTTTGCAGGTACAAGTCCAGATTCATCAACAAAATTCAAGGCAGAGTGGCGATTTTAACAGAAGAAAAGCATCAAAACCTCATTCTTCTGTCTTAAATTCTTCTATTTCTCGTCTTAAATTATTGCACATGTTTGAAGAAAAGTAAAATTTTGACAAAAACAAATCACCTGGGTCGATTCAACATAGCTTCCTTGAGAAAACCCATGTGCTAGAATTTTTCAAGAAAATTTACTCCATAGCATCAATTCTCGAGACTCTAATTTTCTCAACTGAAAATTCCTTGCATGGTCGAGTAGAAGTCAAATTTTCGCAAATCTAACGTTCTAGGTTGTTTTAGAATCCTTTTCTAGACAAAACCCATATCTCAGATTTTTCGCTAAAAATTGCCCTTCGATAGGCTATTTTTGGCCTCAGCAGACTATTTTTAGCTTTCCAGAAATCTTGTCAGAATATAGTCGTGTCCACGGTCAATAGGCAAGTTTTTCAAAATGCAAAACACGCAGACTGAATTCAAGACCAAATCGGTCTTAATTCATGATTTCATCAAAAAAGGTGAGACCGATTTGTATCAAGTGCATTCAAAAGGTTGACAGGCGTAGTCACTCAAGTCCATATGGTTGCATGCCTCATATAGCTGATTGTCTTTCAAAGCCAGTTTAGAGGGTTGATACCATTGGAATTTTGCATGTGCAGCAAGTTCATTTGCATTTCTCACAACCAGAGTGTTTGTGATCAAACTTCGCAGTTTCGTCATGCAACACTCCTCCATAGAGGAAAGCGTGAAAAACGTGAGAAGCGTCAGAAGCATAAAGTTGTAGAAGAAATAATGGACATCACTTTAGTTAAAGAGCCGCCAGAGTTACCAGTCAGTGAAATGCCAGTTTAAGTGTGTGGAGATTTCCAGGATTGCTCAAGTTGCTAACAAGCAATGAATTGGCAGTTAGGACGTGTGACGACCTCAGATGGTGATGCATTCAACAACCTCGTGCAGGGGTCAGTTGCTCGAGATCATGGCTAGTAGACTTCAGTTCCCACCTCTCGGGATAGACATCAGACACAACATTTAACTCGACGCTTCTTTCCGAGTTAACTCGTTCCACAGCTCACGCATGTCTTTCCTTGGATTATCTATTTTCACTTGCAGTTTCATTTAGGGCTTTCGCTAACTGATGGTAGTGTTCCAGTTAACTTGCTTTCAATAAGGACGTGCATGCTTGCACATTGTCCATTTAGATTAGATGTACCGGTTAACTGATGGTAGCTTTCTAGTTAATTGTATAGTTTGCTTTATTAGGGTTTAGCAATAAAATCTTGCATGAATTGCAAGACTGTAGCTGACTCAAGGTGATTTTAGGGTTCCCTACACCTTTCGATGTCAATAAATAAGAGGTTTTGCTCATTTGTACATAACTTTTGCACGAGAAAGTAATACATGTTGTTCCCACCTTGCCTGTAATATTGCTTATTCTGTATCTTTTCACGAGTTTTTGCTATAATGATGAATTGTTATGCCACTCGGGAATCATGCTGTCATTATGGTGAATGCTCATCTTAGTTAAATATAGTGGCTAGTTGTTCATTTATTGTATGTATGTTTTGCCTATGTAATTTGTTGTCATAGTTGGCTATTCTTTGTTTGTTCTTAATAAGCCTATTCAGATGAGTGAATCGTTGTGCCCACCTTGCGTTCATGTTGCAAATCTGTACCTAAAGCTTATCGTTTGATGTGTGTGTTAATAAGCCTATTCAGTCAAGCAAATAGTTGTGCCCACCTTGCCCTCATGTTGTGAAGTTGTACCCGGTTTATCGTATATTTGTCGTTTCTGTAGAAACCCTGGTTTCCCTCTGTCTCTGAATCTGATGGTTTTTATGATTTTCTGAAGGTTTTTTTATTTTTTTGACGTTTTTGGGTTTTTGCATGAAATAAAGAACAATGCGATTTTTGCAAAGAAATGATATAAAATCTAAATAAAATAATATATCTCTGGAAACTACAGAATCTATAACAAATACCGATGCCTGACTATTATTCAATCTTCTGGAATGATTACAAAAATACCCAGTTACATGCAATGTAAAAAGCAATGATTTTATTTGAGAACCTGATTTTTGTGGCTGCAATAAATGATCAGCTTGAGATGGTACGGCTGCAATACATATTTGTTTCTCCTCCAGTCTAATGATCTCAAAAGACTCCAGCTACCCCAGCGCCCCAAGGCGATGAAGATTAGAAGCCAGAAGATAGGCGCTTTGGTCCAGAACAAAAACACGCCTTCCCAGATGTAGTACGGCCTGGTACAGCAGAAGTACGGCCAGAATGCAGCAACAATAAATATAATAAAAAATACGGCTCTCTCTGAAGGTCTCCAGAAGTGAAGAGATAGGCGCCTCAGTTTATATAACCCTCTGGATGAATTTATAAATCAAACCTCCTGAATATTTCAACTCTGTAATGCTTTGTAATTTCTTCTGGATGAAGAAATCTCTCAACTGGCAATAAATCAGGTGATATCTCACACCCTCTGAACTGCTTTCAATGGAGATGGCTCATTCCCCGGTGAATTCGAGTCTCAAACCCTAAGGTTCTGTGCTCAGACAAAACTTGACCAATTTCCAAAATCAATAATCACATAATAGGCTCGATTCCCAATGCAAAGCCTATATCTCTTGAAAAGTGCGATTTCCACAAAGATAGGGAATCATTAAAATTCGAACTCTTAATTCTTTTCATATTTCCATAGTCTCAGCCAAATTTTTATAATAAAATATAATCAACGAATTTGGCCCCTTCTGATGATGGGCGCCCCCTCAGCTTAAATCACTTAAGTTATAATTAAATATTATAACTTTATATTATAATCTCCATATAATTAATATTTAATTAATTCAATTAAATATTAATATCTCTCTCGTTATACATCCGATGCCTGATCCGTTTGAAGCTGACGAACACTGAAGTGATTTTGAATACTGCCCAATCCATACTGCTAAAAATAGTAGGGGTCCCACGCTGACTACCAAGAACTGCTAAAAATAGCAACTTCTGCAAGAAGTCTCCGAATGAGCCCGAACGAAAGCCAACTGATCAAGAAATGCTAACTGAAGCTGAGCCAAGCTCCAACGTGACCCTCTATCCAGTCTATCAACCTACGAGGGTCGTATGATAGGCTAATCCTGTGCTCCGAGAGATGTCACTGAGAAGGGGACATGACAGTTTCCAATAAACTTCTTCCCAACTAAGCAAATAGTTGTGCCCATCTTGCCTTCACATAGTGAAACTGTACCTAAAGTTTATTGTATAGAACATTCCTGCTCCATTTCCTCATGCTCTATTTCCTGGAGGAAATTGGATAGATTTAAAGTAGTTAGTTTAGTTGTAGTTAATGATATGCGAAACCAGAAAATCCTTAGCTACAATGTTCTTGGTTTTCTTAACCTTGTGCCTCTTCCAGCTGAGAACAAAAAGATAGGATTTAAATTAGTTTTCTTTTCCACGTATTCCAGCATATGAGGGAGCTTCCCCTCCTAATTTGAAGAGCACTCATTACGCAGTGTGCATAGTCGTCCGTACCAATTTGCACTCCAAAGGTGTTAATTGTTACGCCAACACATTTGATGATGTAGACTTCTTAGAAATGGAAGTCATATACTGAGATAAACTGCCTCTAGTTGCATGGTCTAAAAGCAATTTACTTATTTCTTTGAACACTTTCAAAATCTTTTTCATACTCCTAACCCACTGCTTCTGAGTACTTGAAATAGCCATGATTAACTCAGCTGATCAATGTTCAATCTACCCAACAAGATGTCAAGAAAATGGCTCTGATACCACTGTAATGACCCTGCTCAAATCTGATGTAGAACCACTGACTTTTTGCCCAAGGAATATTGTCAAACAGTTTGTATGCAAACTTAATGCTTGTTGGTCAGTGGCTTCAGTCTGATGTATTTGCTTGGAAAAGAGATCAAAGTACTCTAAATGCTTGAAAATCAAAACTACAATGTCTAAACTATATTCTAAATACATCAATGACTTATTTTCATCTTTTACAATGCTCATATATGATTTCTATATGCACAACATGCACCTACAACCAAGTGACAATTTGTCAAACAATTGGCATGCAACTAATATGCTGATAATAACATCTACAGCCACATGACATTATGTCAAACAGTTGGCATACATCCTCATGCAATATTCAAATGATCATTACAACAATATATGAATCTCCAATGATGAAATCCTTATTGAAAATGCAACTTCCAAATATGAGACGCCAAGACTCTTAGGTTTACATCCAATGCAAATATCAAATCTGATATGCATATACATCTACAGCAGCAACATATTCTTGGCTTACAAATGAAGATGCAACAATGCCAAATCTAACTATAATGAACTCCTACAGCTGCAACTAATGACCATGCTGATTGCACTATAATGCACTGAAATTTACAATGTAATATTGCTGATAAGGGCCTAACTAAATGCAATACAATGATTTACAATGAACCTGGAAGTAGATGACTGCCTGAAGCAAAATATTTGATTCTTCTTACCTTGATAGATTTGCTTCCAAATCAACAACGCCCAGCCTTTTATTCACCCAACAATGCCTCAGAAATTTATCTAGAATTTTATGATGCCTCCATGAAATCGCCCTCATGGAGATAGCTGCCCCTGCTGCCTTATGTCAGACCTTTCTAATAAATTATTATCTCCAGATTCTTGCCTTAAAATACATGTATTCCTATTGGCAAATGCTCAAGAGTGAAGCGTTGGAAACTCCTTATCACTTCGATGCCAATAGAAAGAGGAATGAAGGAAATCGTGGCTCCTTCTTGGCTGCTTTGAGTGCCTGGAAATGTCTGATAAATAAATCAGATTGCTGGTATGTCTGATTTGAATGCAAATCGACCTCCTCAATGCAAAATCGATGAAGACTATGAGCTCCAAAATGTCTCCAATGCAAACACCAATCAATATCATACAAAACTTGGCCAAAGGCCACAAAGTTTTAACCAATGAAGCACAAATGGATGACTGAAGTATCTTCCTCCTAGCTACAATAATTCAGATGATATTTCACACCCTCAAATTGCTTACCAATTGAGAGTTTTCGTTCCCAATGGCTAACTAAAAACAACTGCAGAAACCCTTGGCTCCACAACTGAAAAATATCAAATCAATCTTCAAATCTAGATGTTAGGCAATGAACTCCTCATGTCTATTTATTTTTTTCCTCTCAAGAGGTCGGCCCATCAAGAATATTCTACAATTCGACTTCTAGAAGATTTGACATAATATTATTTTATTATTGCTCTTTATAATAATATAAAATATAAACCAACTCCTAAAGTGCAATATAACATTGTAATATAAAATAAGGTTTCCAAAAATAGAAATATCCATTATGATAATAGGAAAACCTTCATGAAGTCACGAAATGAGCCAACCAATCAACTGGGTATCTGCCGAGCAACCCTCTTATCAAGCTATATTAGCCTACGAAGATCAGGAATAGGATAATTCCTCTAAACTCCAATGCTCATGAAAAAGGGGGCATTACATTTGCTTATGATCAACTCCCTGCATTATTAAATTGAATTTGTGCTCAAGAACACCATTAAACTCTTCATTATCAAGAGCCCTATAGACTTCTAAATCTACTTCCTCCTCAGTGTCACTTTGATCAAAGGTTAAAGAAGACCCCAACTCAAGCAAAGAGTTACTACTGTTTGCTGATATAAAGTCCTCATCATGACCCATTATGTCATGCTCCTCTACTGGATTTATTAAGAAGTTGAACTGATGTCCTTTATGTATAAGAGTTTCCCACTCAACATCAATATTACTATCACTTGAATGATGAAGTTGCTCATGAATAGGTGTTGTTCTGAAAATTTCAGTAGCAGCAAACTCTTCATTAGTGGCTGCAACCATCTTAAAGAAGTCATTTTGAAACTTCACCATACAAGCTTCTATGTCAAAGACATCATCTTCTCCAATGGGAACCTCATAGCTTACATTGTGTTCTAAATTTTGAGGATCATCCGGGTCAAAGGGAAATCCATCCCAAACAGGTGCCTTGTCATACTTAGGTGCTATCACACCTGGATCCCAAGTGCTAAAGGGCTGATTTTCTGATCAAAAGAAATGTGCTCACTGTACTCCTCTTGGGGTGTTGTCTCTTTGAATAAATCACTTCCCAACTCACTAATACTGATATCATCATAAGTATCTCGCTCCAAGGGCTTAGTCTGGTAATCAAACCCAAATCCACCCATGTCATCATCATTGTAATGAGGTAAAGAATCATGAATCATCAATGTTGGCTGTTTTGAAAACTCTATCCTTTTTGCCTTCAATGAGCCCATCATTTGTAGGTATATTACTGATCTCATCATTAGTAGTCACATGCATACCTAAGAGGTCTTCTTGGTTACTTTTCATAAATTTTTCATGTGATAATTCCTGAGAAGTTGGGTCAGCAACAAGAGGAGAATTATCCATCACCAAATCTTCAACATAATTAGGTAAGAACACATCTGAATCATCAAAAACATCATCACTATGATAATGGTCATAAGCTGATTCAATGACACCACCAAAATTACCCTCAACATGCTCTTCGTTAGTGAACTCACCACACACCATAGCTTTACTAAAATCTTTTGTGAAGTCACTAGTCTTAAAACCATCATTGGATGAATCCGAATTAGGATTCAAGACTGTTGTTTTGTTCTTTTTGCCAAACCAATTCCGGCAACTCTGAAAAATCGTAAGTGACTGCAAACTCCGTTTGAACACAAACCGAGCAATCATCGTAACTTACTAAAAATAGTAAGTCCAAAAATATCTTCTGATTGAAATGCATGTCACACCCCTCTGAAGCTCTCTGAAAACCCAGAAAGACCTAGAAGACAAACTACCAAACTCCTGCATGCAACCTCTGAAAACTCAGAAGGAAACCTCCTAGAAAATAGGAAACCCTAATTCTGTCTCTGAGTAGCCTACGGGCCTCTAGAAATAGGCTAATGGTCACTAGAAAGTGTAGGGCTAAAAATGGGGACATTACAAAAGCACAAAGCAAAGTTGATGTCTTGAACTTCGCTGAAATCAATGAGAATACTACTAATGAATATTGCCAAAAATAATGACTTCGCTGTTGTTGCAAGACTTAGGATCACACCTGCTGCTAATTAATCACACCAATACACTACTAATGTGACAAAACTATGCTTCTCTGCTGAATACTTCTAATTGCATCCTACTAAAGACTTCCAATTGCATTCTGCTAATGTAAAAATAGAAGCAATTGAAGCTTAATTTGAACAAAAAATTATTCCCAAATCAGGCACCAACTGTGCTACTTTTAAACTGATTTGTCCTTTAACTGATCACTGCTATTCAAAGCAGACTTCTATTTTGAAAACTAGCAAACAGTCACATAGATTTCAATAAGCATTAGTCATATGTCGGCCCTAGAATTAATAGGTGCCTTTAAACAAATCTTACTCAGCCATGAACCCTAGTGCATGCCTGAACATATAAAATATCAAAAACAAGTTTTTGACACTTCAAAATTCGCATGCAGACTAAACCAGTGCACACCAGGACAGCAGAATGCAAGAGTTGACTAATTTAATTTTACATATTCACCAATGGGCGTGTGGCAGAACACCAATTTGCAGAGTTTCTATTTTTAAATGCTGGTGTTCTGTCCATCAAGCATGTTGCAGAACAGTAATCTGCTGATTTCTTCCCATGACAACTTCTTCACACTTTGACATGCACCTTTGAAGAATGCAACTTTGATCATGAGTTTGCTTTTTGGTTGAATCTTTATAAGATGCACACTATTTGAAACCATTCTTCTCTCTTTGAAAGTCTCTCACTCTCATTCTGGGAAAGGATGGAGGAAAGACACATGAAAAAAAGACAAACATAACTCATTCAAGAAAAAGACAAGTTTTGGTTGGGAATTGGACACTACAAAAAATTTCATAAGTACAACCCATACCAACAAGATAATTCCACAGTAATCCACAGTAAAGCTTGATATATATGGCATTTTGGATACAACCAGGGAAACAGATCCCTAACTCAGTAGATTTAGTGAAAGGAGAGAACAAATATTGCATAGAAATACATACCACAGATTTTTCAGAGGTCAAAGATCATTCATTCAAGCAGCAAGGCCAGTTAAAAATATATCTTCAATGCTAAGTCTCATTAGAAATCACCTTTTGAGTACACAAATTTGAACCAGTAACAGAATCAAGTGTAAGATATTTGCCTCCAAAAACTTTCTGACATATATTGCTTAGATGTACATTTGCATTTCTTAAACATAGTCAAAGATTTCACAGAGATTAAAAACCCTCATTCAAACATGATGGTAACTTAAAAAGATATTTTCAATAATGATGGTAACTTAAAGAAATTAAAATGATGATGGAAATCTATTATCACTACTTGATATTTTCAATGTTAGGTATCATGAGGATCACCTTTGGAGTACACAGATTTGAACCCATAACAAAATCACATTGAGATATTTGCCTTGGTAGAATTTCCTCACTGCAAATTCCATGCTTTGTAAAAGATTTTCCGTTTTGATTTTGAATTGACTCTCCATTCTCGGCTTGATGAGATGAATAATCTATCCGGTTTTGTGTTGCATCAGTGGCTATGTCTTCTTGTACAGAAATTTCTTCAACTGTCAGTCCAAAATAAGGAAATCAACATCATAGTACAATCCAAATAAACACAAACATTTTCATAAGAATGTGATGAGAAAAAAAGAGCTTAAGAAAATAAACTGTATCAGGTTTCCACATATCTTCTAACAACAATCATGCTTTGATCAATTTGTGCTCGGTTACTTGGAAGTATAGCATGGTCTTACATGAATGCCATCTCTTCTGCATCTCATTGTAATTGAACCAGCAGTCCACAGAAATGGTTCCCTATACATTTTTACACAAATGCCGAATTATTGAATCAGATTGGTGCTTGCTAGGGCATGCTAGTGAAATAGGGCATGCATGCTATTTGCATTGTTCCATGTACTCAGCTAGGGCTTTTAAATGTGTTTCTTGTTTGCTATAGATTGACAAGTCATTGAGGAAGGCTTTAAAGTTTCCTATGGAAATTTTATCGAATATATGCAGAATAACTCTCTAGAACATTGAAAGAGCGTTGGATAGTCCAAACAACATTTTGTTATAGGTGTATACTTCATTTTCTACAAAAAAGGTAGTCTTCAGTTTGACTTCTTTGGCAATGCTTATTTGGTTGTAATCAAAGAATCCGTCCATGGAGTATATTTTGTGTCCTACTACTTCTTAGAGAATAGAGTATATGAATGGGATTGGAAATGGATCTACAATAGTCACCGCATTAAGGTTTTGGAAGTTCACACATTTTGATTTGATCAAAATCCTTCATCAACAAGATGACTATAGGTTATACCCAGTCACTAGTTTCCAATTTGAATAGGTTCCTACTTCTACCATTTTCTTTATTTCTTTTTCAACACATATTTTGATTTGCTCAAAATCCTTCTTCAATAAGATGACTATGAGTGATACCCAATCACTAATTTCCAGTTTGAATATGATTCTTGGACTCTTGCAGCATAGTTTCAATTCATTCTATAAGGTCTTTTTCTTACCGGCTATGCTTCAGGTTTCAAGGAGATTCATTGGACAATTATTTTTCATAGTACTCTAAGGTCCTTGTAAATCCATAGAAAGACGTCCTTATAGTCCATAAAGATTTTGAATGTTGTTGCCTTTAGTACTAGATTCCAATTGTCACCGACCATTATGACTTGTGAACTCCTCTCCTAGATTTACTTTTCTAGTTGTAGGTTCTCCATATATTATGTTCTTATCTCACTGAAATTTATGTGTAGATGTCTCACCTTTCTTTTCCTTCCCTTCTTTATATTCTCCATACTATAGTGGGAATTATGACCTACTAATGTTGACTGGTCCTCTTAAACCTTTTCCTTACCTTTTTCATCCTCTCCAATTTGATTTAGGATTTGATATACTGGTCTTTGGCTCATTAGAAGAAACATTAGGAGGATTGCTCACCTGATTTTTTGCTGCATCTTTAGACAAAGTGGGCAGCGGTGTTCCTCTTTTAGCAATAGTAACTAGCAACTGAACATTGTTCTTTGCCTTTGCCTCTTCATCTTGTTGAGCCAAACGAGTCTGGGAATGTGCCATTACAGCATAAGCTTGACTATGATCATTTTCAGTTGCTGCTGAATTGTCATAATGCATGAACTGTATAGTGGAGTCCCTAGCTGCTTCTTCCTCACTTTGATAAAAGACAGCATCATCTTCAGCTTGAAAGTCAGCAGAAGAAAGTTCATTTTGATCAATCTCATAATATCCAACTGCTGCTTTCTGTGGAGGAGCTTCAACTGCAAGCCTCTCTGGAAGAGGAGGCAACTTGGACTAATTTTTAGCAGCATAATTTGAGGCCAAATTATGATATATTCTTCTAGGAATATCCTTGTATGGAGCAGCACAAGGAGCTTGTGAAACTTGCTTCTTTAAAGCAAGAAGTTCATTGGCTAATTTCTGCACCATAGGATCAGTAGAACCAGAAATAGGAGACTCAGAAAAAGAATTTCCTTTGGACCGATTAGGATCCTTCCGAATTTTTCCAGCCAAGATCAAATCATCTTCTATCTCCGTGGAAAGAACTTGAGCATGGGCCAAATCAGTTGGAACAGCTCTTCTTAACAAGAAACTAACTTCAGGCAGCTGAGTATTGATGAAGAAACACTTGAGATTTGCAGCAATAGGTTGAGAAGTAATAGGAATTCTATTTGCTAATTTGTTGAACTTAGCAATGAATTCGTGCATGCCTTCATGTGTATCATTTTTCATCTGAAACAGCTGAGCCAACAAAGCATGTTCATCTTCAACAGGTTTGAAACGTTCTTCAAACTTGGTCTTGAGTGTATCCCAATTGGTAATGACACCAGCCGCCAGATTATAAAACCAATCAGCTGCAATACCTTGGAGAGTTTCGACAAAAAGGCGAACAACATCTTCATGTGCAACTCCAAGAACACCACATGCCATATAAAAGGCCTTGACATGTTCATTTGGATGTTGTTTACCATCTCCATAGAACTTAGGGAGATTTTTCCGGGAACCTTGTGGAAGAGCATGAAGAGGTGGTGTTAAAGCCAAAGGACCAAAAGTTGCTCCCCAAGGACCTAGAAGAGCAGCAGCAGTAGCGGCAGCAGCAGCAGCAGTAGCAGCATCAGCAACAGCAACAGCCATAATAGAAATGGAAGGTATTAACGGCTTCAAAAAGAAAGGTGAAACTTCACTTGTAATAGGCTTTTTCTTCTTGAATGGTGGAAAACTAGTAGTTCGTGAAAGAGAGGATATACTAGTGAGCAACTCAAACTTAGCTTGTTCACCTGGAGAAATTTCTTGAGAACTTTGACCCTTCTTACGACGAACGTAATAACGAATTCCTTCCAGTGTATAAACTTAACAAAAACCAAGTAAACAGATTTAGAATAACGGACTTCAAAAGAAAGTGAGAGGCTTTCAAATGTGTTCGTATCCCTAGCGGAGTCGCCCAAAATAGTTGTTATCTCTAATTTTTAACTTGTTAAAAATTGGGATAACCTATTAAAATTTTAAATTAAATTGAAAATTTTCTCTACTAAGGCACGTTTTACGAGGTAATGACATTGGAAAATTTCAGTTTTAGATACATGGTCCCCTTGGACATCCATTTTTCTTTGTTCTTGATTATTTTCGTGAGTTTCTGAGCCATTTTCCTTACGTTTTTGGCCAATTTCGGGTTTTTATGGCTTCACTGCAAGTAGGAGATTTAGTTTCATATTGCAAGTCAATAATAGAAACTTTTTGTCTCTATTGCAAGTCATTATGTTTTTATTTTTTCATTTTAAGTCATTTGTAGGAACTTTTTGTGTAACTTAAAGTTATAGGAACTTTTAGAGCACATTACAAGTCACTTTTTAAAAGTCACTTGCAATATGTCTTTAAAATCCCAATTTCACTTAAGTTACTTGTTTTGAGTCCTAAAAAGTCCGATTTCAATTTAATGTCACTTGTAAAGACCTCAAAAAGTTCTGATTGGAGTTGTTTTTCATAGTAAACTTGTTATTCACTTTAAAAATCCTGATTTTGATTTTAAGTTTACTTGCAACATGCTTTAAAAAGCCCGATTAGAGTCTTTTGATGAGAATAAACTTGTCATGGCCCCTTAAAAGTCTGATTTGGACCTTTTCATTTAAGTTTATTTGTAATGTGCTTTTAGAAGTCCGATTTCACTTGGTGGGAACTTGCAATTGATTCAAAAAGTTCCGATTTAAGTTTAGATCATTTGAAGTCATTTCATTACTTGTTTTGAGTCATGAAATTTCTGACGCCATTAATGGAGGAGGTTGTTTGTGTTTGAGTTTGCTTCTCCTTTTTTCATGACAGATTCTTGAATAAGAAGACTCCCAGCTGTGACAAATCATTCAAACTTCTTTGGCTCCCTTTGAGACCAAGTAGAATTCATTATAGAAGAATACAAGATGCATTCTTTGGTCATTTCATGTGTCTATTTGACAAGACCTTACAGAACAACAGAGTATCTGAGGCTGCTTGGAAGAAGGTGAATGAATATGGTTGTCTTTTTCTCCAATTTCCCACCTTCACCTACATGAGAGTTGACTGTTTTGAAGATCAGCCATATATGCTTCCAAGATATCTGACAGACAAAATCATTTTGATGGAGCTTGCAAGACAATTGATGGCAGTACATACACGACAATCTGTACAACATAAAGCTGGAGTAAGCATCTCTTCTCATAATCCATTGCAGATTGGTGTTGTGACCTTTTCACACATCGCCCCATTCAAGATGGGGACCCCTAATTTTTGCTCCATTCTGGTCTTTTTGGCTTTGGTTTTGTCTCTCTCTCTCTCTACCGTTCTCTTTTCTATCTGCCTTTCGAGGGATGTCTCCGCCATTGAGTTTAAACGTGAATTTGGCCAAGTCTGAAAATTAGGGTTTGTACTTTCCTGCCAATCTGAGGTCAAGCAAGGTGAATAAATTGAAAATAAAGACTAACACTATGGTCAGTGTGCTTCCAGCAGGCTTCCACTGAAATTTCATCAGATTCCGGCTACTTACTATTTTTAGTAAGTGTGAAATTTGGAACATTTTCTCGACACTTTCGGAGTTTTAACAATCACACTGCATTCAGGACACATCAAGCTGCTCGCGTGCAAAATTTGAGCTGAAACAGACAACTTACTATTTTTAGCAGTTCAGCTTCCGGAGCAGATTTCAGGGCCTATATGCAGAGTTTTTCAACGCATGTCTGGAGATTCCTTCTGGGTTTTCAAAGACCTTCATGATGGTGTAACATGCAAAGTGAGATGACAACTTTCAGAGTTCAGTCTTCTGAGGCTATTTTTAGGGTTTGCATGTCAGGCTTTCCTTTGCATGTCTGCATATTCCTTGTGGGTTTTTCAAGAGCTTCGCGATGATGTGACATGCAAACGGAGATGGTCACTCATCCAGGAACTTACTATTTTTAGCAGATGCATCCCGGCAGCCGCCTCCCAGCACTTCAGAATCACAAACTGATCGCAATGCAACAAAAACGAAGACAAACAGACATCGTTTGATATGCATGCAAAACAAATTAGGGTTTCCAGCTTCGAGGCCCGAAAAAAGGGGTAAAAGGTCAGAATTTTCGAAAACCAGTGTATACCACCGCGATCAGCATCCTTCAAGCTATCTGCTGGTAAAATTTGAAGGCAAACGGAGCACTTACTATTTATAGTAAGTCATTTTGGAAGCAAGCTAAAAATAGCAAATCGGCAGCATGCGCCGATGTCGACAGGCAGTTCACGTGGTGAGGAGCGCATCATTCGAATTTCAAGTCAAACGGAGTTGTGGAGTTATCAAAAGCAGGCAGTTACTATAAATAGCAAACCACCTTCAAAAATCGGCTAAAAATAGCAGGCCAACCCAAAATAGCAGTGTCAACAGGTTGATGAAGTCGTGAGGACCCAGTGTTTAAAATTTCAAGGTAATCTGAGCTTCTAAAGTGTGAGAATTAAAAGGCTTACTATTTATAGTAAGGCATGGAGGAACTGGCAAAGACGAGGAAAAAGTGACTAAGTCTGGGACTTCATCCTGCACCACCAAGAAAATGCGCCCATCTTCAGCTGGAGTCAAAAAAATGGCTAAGTGATTGAAAATATCCTCTTGCCACCTCAGAATGCGCCCTGCTTGATGAAGAAGCATACAAATTTTCCAAGGCACAAGTTTCATCCACCTCCTATGTTCAAATGCGCCCTCATGCAAGATCTCATGTTTGAAAATATTCTAAGGCAAACTTCATCCTCCTCCAATGGCTAAATGCACCCACTCTAGGAAGATGTCCAAGAAAATTTCTAAGGCATGGACTCATCCTCCACCACCCTCCAAATGCGCCCTCACATGCAAGCAAAATGCTAAAAAAAAATTCTAAGGCATGGACTCATCCTCCACCACTCTCCAAATGCGCCCATGCAACAAGCAAGTCAAAGAAGTCAAAAGCGTTTCATCCTCCTCCCATGCCAAAATGCACCCAAAAGGGGCCATGTGAAGACAAAAGGAAAGAAGTCAAAAGGCCACTTGTTGAAGATGTTGGAAGCTTCCTCCTTCATGCATGGCAAAATGCGCCCAAATGAGGGCATGTGAAGACAAAAAGAAAGAATCTCAAGAGTCACAAGTCAAAGCAAGAATGTTGAAAGGCTTTATTCCTCTCCTCTTGTCATATGCGCCCATCCTTTACACCTTGCTAAATGCGCTCAAGCTAGTCAACAAGTCAACAAACCTTCATCCTCCTCCTAGGCTCAAATGTGCCCAAGTGAGGGCATGTGAAGACAAAATTAAGGAAGCTCAAGGGTCACTTGCTAGGCGTTGAAAGTTTTCATTCTCTTGAGCATGAGAAATGCGCCCAAGGTGTTGAGGGTGAAGTGAAGTATGCTAGGCGTGGTTATTATCCTTCATCAAGTATGATATGCGCCAAGAGGTATGTAGGGTGGTGAAATTTAATATTCCCCTTCAAGTATGATATGCGCCAAGAGGTATGTAGGGTGGTGAAATTTAATATTCCCCTTCAAGTGTGATATGCGCCCAGGGCATAAGGTGATACTAGGCGTTGAAAGTGGAGATGAAGAATAAAATAAGCTAAATGCGCCTAAAGTAATGGGAGTGTGAAATAAAATACAAGGTGGTGAATAAAATAAAGCATGTTAGGCGTGGTATGTGCTTTAAAATGGAAAATTTTCCAAGTGAAGTTGATAAAAATTTCCACCACTGGCAAATGAGCATGGATGAAATAAAAATTTTCTCACAGGAAAATGAATGAAGATGAAATTAAGAAAAATTTCCCAAGACAAAATTTTCAAAATGCTGAATGATTCAAAAAAATTTCTAAGGCAAAGTATTTTCTTCCTCTAGAAAATACGCCTACACATGAAGGTGATGAAATTTTTCTTGGAGCACGAATGAATTTGCCAGTGACGGAGTCAGAAGATGCTGGCATTGCAGGATGAATTTAAAAATTCTTCGAGTCAGAGCAACATAGGATGTTCACAGAGATGAAGAACGGATTTAAATTGATTGAATAATATTTTTCTAAGGTTCAAAATTTTAAAATTTAAATGAACCCGTTCATTGTGTACCCATGGATTCATCGTGTTTTCGAGAAAATTTTCTTCTGGGTACTGATGATCTTCGATGAGAAATAGATTTCTATGTCTTCCGCACTTCGCCAAGGCCTTCAACATGAAGAATTTAATCGGTGCTCGAATTATGAATTTTCCTAAGGGAAAATTTTAAAATTTTCTAAGGCAAATTTGAATAAAATGGTTTTTGAAAGGAAAATGCTTCGACGATGAATTTAAAGTAAATTTCCTAGATGATTTTGATTGAGTTCTTCACAGATGAATTTTCCAGAGCGTCAGAGGTGATTAAAATTGAGAATTTGCAAGACAGAACTTCGGCTGGTGAATGGAAATTGATTTAAAGATGAATTTAAATTAAAAAATTTCGAAAGTGAATTAAAACATGCTAGTCAAAGTTGAACTTCTAGAAGAATAAGATTCCTGACGTCGAAAGACAAGTGTCAAAAATACGAGAGAGGGAAATTTGAATGAAGTAGTGGAGATTTAATACACTGGCTAAACTTAGCCTTCTTCTAGAATTCGATTTTCCTATAAGAATTGAGAAGTTTTTCATTTCTTTTCACAGTTGGGGAAAATCGAATTTGCTCTAAGTCTGATGTTGAAGTGTTGCTGAGACTGAAGTGTTGCTGAAGTTGCCAGTGCAAGTGGGAAAATCGATTTGAGAAGAGGAATTTGCTGAAGCTGAGTTTTAAAATCTGAAGTTGCTGAAGGCTAAAAGTTGATTGAAGAAATCTCGATTTGAAGAAAACTACTGAAACTGAAGCTTGAAGTGATCACATTGCTGAAGCTGAATGTTATTGAGGAGGTGCGCACTTGCTAAGTCTGCAGTTGCTGAGAGTTAAAGAAGTGTGAACTTGCTAAGTCTGATTTGAAGTTGCTGGAGTGCGAATTTAAAAGCCCAAGTGCTGATTAAAGTTGGCAGAATTCTTGAAGTATTGAGGTTGCTGAAGCTTGCTTAGAAATTTGTTTCTAAGTGATTGATAATTCGAAGTCTGTTGGAGAAGAAGTTGAGGTGTAACAGCCCGTCCCTTCGGTAAAATTAAAATTTTCATAATTTACATCCTACAAGTATGTAAACGTGTTAATCATGTCATTGCAATAGAATTTTTCTTTTTCTTTATTGACAAAACATGAACAAATTGCCGTATTAATATACAACAAAGATTCCATTTCAATATAATAACTTCACAAGTACATGAAACATGAATACGTACCTTAACTAACATAGCTCCAATGAGCTTTAGAAAAAATAGTAGTAAGAAGGTCCAGGAATCCGTCCTTTCAAATCTTGGTACATCGGCCGCTTGCTGAGGAGGAGAAACATCACTCGGGCGCTTTTCCGCCAACCACGGACTTATAATGCGGTCCCCCGCACACCTATCGTTAGATAGATGGCCCTCCCTTCGAAGAAGAGATTGGTAGGGTATCCTTTAACGATTACCAACTGAGCATAGTGTTGTGTTCCTACATAACTAGGTCCTGTGCATACGGCATCTCTTGAACTAGTATGTACTTCGGGATCACAATGAACTGACAGTGTAGTCTCAACTTATTTTACACTTAAGTGGATGTTGTACATTTCACTACTTTGGCCAAAGTATTTTCATTCAGTACTTCGAATGAAGATCATTTATCATATGCACCACTCAGGGCCGATTTGCATTAAGGCTTTCTTACACTACGCGTAGGTTAGTCTATCGGGGTAGTTCGTACCCTAGACGTCCTACAACAAGCTATCTACTAGAAAGGAGAACAATTTAACAAGTACTCACAACTATCTCCCTTATACGGGACTTTCTCATCCTAGGAGCTTTAAATAACTTGACTAAGTTAATCTTCAACTAGTTGTGATCGGTAACTTATTAAATACCCTCAATTCATCCCCTAGTATTAAATAGTTAAGTACAAGCATATACTCCATATATGGAGCCAATACAAATAATGCAATTTTACTCTTCAATGGATCAGTAAATCTGTCTACTAATTAATATAGTTTACTCTTCAATGGGACAATATGTCCGTTTACTAATTAATGCAAGAGTTAATAGTATAGAACATGCATTAGCCTTCCTATTTCCCAAATTTTACACTTGTTTAATGGTTCAACTACACTTCTATATTTAAAGCAATCTTTTAGAAATTCTTTCCAAGTATACCATAAGGAATGACCTTCGTTTCCTATTATGTTTCAATGAAAATGGACTTTTATTTGTAAACTCTTCTAGACCAAAGAAGAATAGCAACTTCATGAAAAAGTAAAAGAGTTAACATGCCTGACAAGAGCTTTTCACAAGTGCTGAACCAGTGAGAATTTGCTACACCTATAGCCTCCAGCCAAAGGACTTCTTAGCAGATTGAAAGCTCACTCTATGAAGGATGAACTCCTTGAATTTGCTCACAAAATTGTTAAATGCCCTCAAAAACTCTCTTAGCAGAATAATTCTCACTCTTAGCAAATTAACACTCAGAAATACTTGTCATTTTTTTTATGAAAGAGACTAAACCCGAATTCCAGAATTGTGTGTTATAGAATGAACAGGGACAGCTCAAATACTAAACTCAGAATTGCTCAAGTGATGATTTTTAATGAATGGAAGGCGTGTATATTTATATTCCCGAAATGCAACCGTTTTCCCTTTAAGAAGGCATGCAGATTTGACAGCAAGTGCCCAGATTTAGTCAAAAAGACACTTGGCGAGTTTATAAACCCTAAGTCATTATAATACAGATGAATCGACTTCCTATTAAGCCAGCAAATGAAGAACTTTTCAACTCTCATGGCAAATTTTGACAGCTCAAGGCGTTTTCAGTTTTTAAGGGTTTTATTGCGACAGGGATCCGTTCCAGATGAGACGTCAATACTGCATCAATCCCACGTCGCCATTTTTTTACGCCTTAAGAAAAGTTTCGGCCATTATTCATTGACCTAAGCACTGCCCGCGCGTTTCAAACGCGTTTTTATCCTGCGCGCGTCTTTCTCACGCGATTTTTATGAGCTTTCGAAATTTTAACGTTTTTCTTCTTTTTCAAATGTTCATTCAAAATAAATTTCGATTTCTCTTATTTTTGCATTTTTCCTTCCGCAATTTCACGTGAAAGATTTTCTTCAAATTTTACCTTTTAAATTACATTCGATTTTACACTTTAAAGTATTTTCTACTTCAAATATTTAATTCTCAATGTTTCGATTTTCTATTTAAATCAAATCAAACATTTCCTTTGTATTTAAATAATCACCTTATATATTTATACATAAATATATATATAAATCCCTTAGACAAAATATAGTTCCTTTTTTTTTAATTATAAAATACTATTATAGTCTTTAAATATATTAATACATAAATATTTAAATACCCGAGTATTTTAAATATTTATATTTAATATAACTATATAATCGTTAATATTTAATTACTTAAATATATATTTTAACAAATATATAAACATATCGTGAGCCAGTCAGCAACCCGATATTTATATATATATATACGTAAAGTCAACAGGGAATAATAATATAATATTATTATTAGTATCTATTTCTCTATATGCAGTGTACACATAAATGTATGTATATCATGTCATTACGTACATATGGGCATATCCATCTGCCGAGTCATATGTATGTTTTTGACATGTATATTCATATGGATACGCGTACACGTATACACATACCCACTTGACCTTTTAACGTATATCCATTCACGTTTTTCCAAATCATGGTCAAAGCATAGTAAGTCAGACAAATAAGTAAACATAACTCCAAGCCTAAGGATGACTTATCTAGACCAACATAACTGACTTGGTTTCTCAGAACCTATACTGACGTGTGTGTACGCTCATTTGGTAATCGTTACTGCTTACCCGACCAAGTTCCTCCCTGAGTGATATCTCTCCTCTGCCTGGAGGTACGAACCTGCTTCCTGCACACCATGTCACGACAACGGAAGTTATTTGCTCAAAACAAAGCAAAATACATGAAACATTTCAAAAGTTAGATTATTCACGAATCATTAACCTTATATTTCTCCTTTATGCAGTATTTCACCAAGAATAACATCAAATGAAACAACATTCATATTAAAAACGAGGTACAAGCATCATTAATTTACCTTCAGAATTCACATTTATTCTATCTAGTAATGGTAAATTGTAATGTCACAATTTTGGGATGTAACATGAGGTTTGCAAATGAGAAATAATATTGCAACTTCTTGAAGTTGAATGGCAGCCCTGCAAAGTATTTTATTTATTTTTCTAATTTAATTTGCCGATGGATGTTTATTGTTTTGCAGATGGTTGAAGCAAGGACAACTGGCAAGGACAACAATGGTGCATCCAGGCAAGCTATTATAAAGAAGTTGAGCAAGTCTTTCTTGCCAGAGTCAAAGTTTACTTCGAAGTTGGGCAAGCTGGCGGATACGAACTTGGGCTCTGTCAACTTCGAGACTTTCAAGAACAGAATGCTGGGATTTGGTAATCATCAACCTTTGGCCACTTCACACAACATCATTCGAAGTGGATTATATGCAACTGCTGGTTTCCCACCAGCTATTCAGTGTTCAGAGTTGATGATGGAGTGCGCCAACTGCTATGAGAAGGATCACAGGTCAATCATGTCACCAGATGGTCAAGTGCTCGCCAACCTCACTCCTTCAGCTATTGGCGAAGCTTTTGGAATCCCAGCACACAGGAATATGATTTACAAATCGAGAGAACGTGCTGAGCGAATGTATGCTTCTGCATTCGAGAGATATACGAAGACGATTAATACTCGCTGGATGAGCAACCCCAAGCCCTCTCGTACGAAGCTGCCAAGGCAAATTATATCAGATGACTTGAAGCAGGAGTACTGTGATCTCATTATGACGTTGAGTCGAGTTGGAGGTTGCCCTCAAGCCTTTATTTTCGAGGCATGGATGTTCTATTACATCAACCTCGTACTGGAAGGAAAATATTACATCAATTGGGCTGCAATGATCAGTGACAATTTGCATGGGCAGCTCCTGAGTTTGAGAAGAACGAAGACCTTTTACATGGGCTCTTACATTGTTTACATGCTGGCCCATATGACGAAATATAGAGGAATTTCATATAAGGACCCTGTTGGCTGTGGTTCTCATTAGTTTAAAATTCATGAGGCTTGTCCGCAGTTGCATTTGACAAGTACTACTCATTACAAGCGTGTCAACAACGCTTTTACCATGCACATCACGAGAACACTTCAAGAGTGGATGCATCATAGGATCTCGAAGGAAGCCCAGGAATTGATTGATAGGTATGGGTGCTGGTTTATACAGTTTCCAAAGTTTTCTTACATAAGGCTGCAAGGATTTTCTTCTTATCCATATAGACTGCCTAAATACCCAACCAACAGAATTTTAATGTTAGAGATATCTAGGCAATTGGTTGCCTTCGATAAGATTCAAAAGAAAAAGAAGGGAGGTGTTGACTTCCCAATTGTCATGGGAAATTCAGATGAGGTGTGTCCTTCATTACAGGCAGCTAGAGAAGCCGAGAGCGAGCTTCAGTTTTATCACTTTCCTATCACACCAACAGACAGCACTATGATCCGCATAACAATATCAAATGGGTACTGTCAGAGGAATTTAAACATAAGGCAAACATTGAGGATTATTGGGCTGGTGCATCAGACGAGACTGAAGTCAGGAAGAGAGTGTTCTCTAGGTTTCCAATAGGCATGATTAGGGAGTGTGAAGTCATTCCAATACCAGACCAGGTGGATGAGGACATGAACGTCGTCCATCCAGATTATGAAGCAGTAAGAGATACTCCACTTCCGCTCCCGGATTGGTCACAACCAAAGATTGCTGACTTGGACACACTTTCTATTCTAGTCTTGACATTTACTAGAGCATGGGTTGACAGACGTGTGAGCAGGTTGAAGAGTAGGTCGATTGCATTGACTTACAATTTGATGGGGGATCACAGGACACCCACCGCCAGCAAAAAGAAACAAATTACACGAGGTCCAGAATCTCGAAGGAAGGAGCCAGTTCGGCAGGAGCCTGTTCAGCCGGAGCCTCCAAGAGTTGCAGTTGAATCACCCACGCCATTGGAGACACGTTCTCCAAGTATACAGGAGGTTTCTTTATTTGCTGATCAAAGAAACGCATTGAATCAAGTGCAAGTAGTACAAGGAGATAATCAGCCACCACGAAGGGAGTCAGTTGGCCAGAGTGTCAACGCACCTAGTAGAGATGATTAGCAAACTGATGAGGGGACTGCTACTAACCCTCAATTTCAGCAAGAGTTAGAGGCAACTTTGGACGATGATGATATAGTTTCAGGAGATACTCAACCACTTGAGGCCAATGAGCCTCACCAGAATGATATAGAAATTGAACAAGTCCGTGAAGTAGAGGCACAAGAACAACAGCCGTTTGATATACAATATACAGTACCTGATTGGCTCAAAGATAGGATGAGAAGAAGCCCCATTGAAGAGATTGATCCTGCGATAGAAATGGAAGAATTGTTAAACAGGATCAATGCGCCTCCACAAAAGAAGAGAGCACGAAAATTTTCAAAGATATCAACTGATGAGGATGGCTCTCGCACCCTTCACATGGCAGTGCCACAAGTTGATTGTGATCGAGATGAAGCAGTACCCGAAAACTATGTGGTCACAACTCTGGAGTTAGGACGCCCCACAGTTGCACAGATTGTAGAGGAATGTGATAACTCCTATCACGCACTCAAGGACAGATTGTTCAGGAAGGAAAATATAAGAAGTTGAAAAGGGAGCATAAGGCTTTGATAGGATATGTGCAGCAGTTCTCTCGTCCTCGTGGGCAGGAGATTCCAGCAATAGAACTTCTAGCTGAAATACCTAGAGAGTCAATTAGTGGCTTGTTGGAGTTGGGGAAGATGGCACAGGAGGCAGATAAATGGGTTACAGGAGTTCGTGCTGAGACTGAAAAGTTCATGGAGGACTTTGCTCTTGCTTTTCAGCAGGCTTCTAGTATTTTGGCACGGATGGAGGCAGTTGATCAGGCCTGGGGTGATGCTTCTGTTTATCAGAGCAAAGTTATTCAGCGTCTTGAGGCATTGAGACATGTTCCTTTGCGGATGTTGATTGATGGAGGAGTCATTCAGGAGAATGACAGGTATGACTTTTCTAGATGGTATTCTTCAGCAATCACGGGACGTGGTTTCTTCGACGCAGCACAGGCAGATTCAACTAGAGTTCGGAAGGCTATGGCCAATATTATTGATGGAGTCCAAAATACCTTTGAGGCTATATTTGCTAGGCGGTTGAATCTCGATGAGGTGACTACTGATAATTTGAGGGGTAGGTTGGTGCCTTTCTTTTCAGAGGTGAAGACCTTCGTACAGGATGACTTTGAGAACACTTCTACTTTCTCCAGCTTGATCCAGAGCACGCAAGATTCCTTAATTGCTAGGAGAAAATATTGTGCAAGGCATGAACAGTCAGTCATGGTGTTAGAGTTCCAACTTGATTGCATTCCACCCATTTCAGTTCAGGAGGTTGAGGCTGTACTTGGCAGGTTCATTGAGTTTGCAGCCAGGGAGAAGGAGAATGGGAATGCACTACTGGACGATGATCTTCTAGAAGACTGATTATGGGCATTAATTGCCTTTACTATTTTGGGAGTGAGTGGGAATCTTTGATTCATTTAATGTACCACTCCCCATTCTGGCAGTTTTTAGGGTTAAGGCTGAGGTGGCTTAATCTTAGCCATTCTTTTGATTGTAACCCTAGCCGTCCTTTGGACTGAGCCATCTATAAAAGAGGGAGTCCCCCTCATTTGTAATTCATTAGAATTAGATTGGACATCAGACTAGAGACTAGAGCAGAGAGATTAATTGTGTAGCTTAGCATAGCTTAGTTTGGAGAAGGAGGAAAGTTTTCCTTTGAAAACTTTTGTAAGAGATTGTTGTGTAAAAATTTCATAATAGAAGATTTTTTCATTGATGGTGAAATTTGTCTTTGTTATGGACAGCTAGCAAGGTTTCTTCATCCCTTTGAATCCAAGTAGCGTAGAGTAGCTTAAAGTAGTACAATTTTCATTTCATGCAAGTAGATAGTAGCTGTGGATGTGTGGCATTGATCAAGGCAACTTCGTTTCATTCCATACCACTAGCGGCTTGTTGACGGCAAGTTTGCCTTGCGTGGTCTACTAGAGCATTTCATAAACTTAACTTCAATTGTAACTCATGCCTTGGTATGCGTCGTTTTGACGGTATCTTGATGCTGGGTTCTAACTTGAAAATTACTCGCTATCCCTTTGAAGATTGCACCTACTTTGTGTAAGTTGTCCAGCGTGAGGCGAAACAGAGTTTGGTTGAGATTGATCCCACGTCACGCCTTAGAGTAGAATATAGAATCTCTTTACCCTTACACTCATTTACTTTCCGTTCATCTTTGGTTAGTTTTAGGAAAACGTACTTATTGCTAAATCATCCGCATTGCACAAATCCCTTCCAATCATCCATTTACTGTTAACTGCAAGTATTCTGAACAATTGTGTAAGTCCCCTCGTGAAAACAACAATTCACATCAAACCAACTGAGGGTATTCTAAGTATTTCAGAACCTTGGAGTTGAACGTGCGAACTTTCTTGCAATCTTAGCGCACGGAATACTTTGATCAAGAGAGAATAGAGTAGCCTTCGGACAACTTTGTTCTGCTAATTGGTGCGATCACAAAAATCACATCAACAATTGGGAGATACTCTTTGACAACTACTTCAAAGGAAAAGGCAATGGAAACTGAAATTCAAGAGATCAAATTGAAAAGATTCAAAGCAAGAACGGATTTTGACTACAGAGGAATGAAGGACAAAATAAAGAAAGCTTTCACACATGTACATCGCCTTGAAGATATTTGGGTGGATCTTCGAACAGAGAAGGACATCCGTAGAATGGATTATTGCAGGCTCACAATTGAACAAATTATTGATCTTAATCTGACTTTAATCCCAGAAGGAGTGATTGATGATGGACAGATTTTAGATCCAGAGTATGAGGAACAAAGGGTTGCTGACGCTCCTATTCCAACAATACAGTGGTCTCGTAAGGAATCTTGTTCTATTTTTGATAGGTTTCAATCAGTTTTTCCAAATATCAATTCTTGGCTTAAGAATATAGGTGTGAAAGTCATAAAAATCTGAGCTAGTGATGATGATGATGATTCAACTAGACCGGTTGGACTGAAATCAGAAGTTAGAGACAAATCTAAGGAAGGTGCTTCTTCCTCAGGAACCAGAATCAAATTGAAGGTTAGTCGAGTTGTAGAGAAACCTTTAGAGAAGACAACCTTGAAGGGGAAGGAAGTTAGAGAGACTCAGATACAAATCATTGATCAGCAAGAGGGAGATGTTCTTGAATCTCCTACTATTCTAAGTATGATGTCTCCACATATTGATGCTGCACCAGTATCTATATTGTCTCCTATGTCTCAAATTGATAGTGATGTTGATTCTTTCTCAACGGTTTTTGTTTCTTCTATTCCACCTACAAAAGTGGCTCATCATACTTCAATTACATCAGCATTGAACACTTTTATGAATGATATGCATAACAATTTGGAGAATGTTCTCAATGCAAATCCAATGTATCCTATGATATCAGAGATGGTACTTCCAGAGATAGATACATCAGCAGCAAGTTTTGATTGTTTTATGGCTGATGCTAATCACAATATGCCATCTGAACAAACTCTTGTTGCAATTCAAACCGAGGCTTCACCTAGGATGACCACTATGGCACAGAATGAGTCTGTTTCTACACAAACCACGGTTGTTGTTTCAGATGTGAATACATTGGATCTTCCTCCATGGTTGAGTTCAATCACTTTAAAGAGGAAGAAACAGGCTATATCTCCTGATGTGTTTGACTTCCAACAGCTGAGGAAGTCTAAACCAAAGGTTGCAAAGAAAGCCAAAATGGTTTCACAGGTGGTTGTAGACAGCAATAAAATGAAATATGCATAAGTAGCTGAACCTCTTTCAAACAAACCACAAGAGAAGATGCAGGTGTCCGATTACAAATTCACCAAGATAGAGTTGGGAAAGCAAACTCACGCCAATTTGATGCAAGATGCTCAAAATTCAATAACAGTCTTAGCACGAAGTTATGATGAACTCTTGGCCAAGAAAGAAAAAATAAAAGAGGAGAATGCACATCTTATTTCAGTTATTCAAAAGATTACCAAATCTTCAAAAATGGTTGATTCATTGTCTTCCTCTATTTCTGAAGAATCTATTAAACAAGTTGAAAAAGATGGACAAAAAGCAAGGGCAGTTGATTCTTGGGTTGATCAATTGATAAATCAAAGTACTCAAGTGATTAAAAAAGTTCTTGATGTGATGGTTAATATAAAAATAGTAAAGCTGAAACTACACCAAGCTTCTGACACTTTCAAACAAAGTTTGGAATCTATGGAAAGTGATTTGAAGAGTTGGTATGCTTTGAATGAAGAACATTTGGAAATCTTATGTGCCAATGCAATAATACCAAATAGAGAAATGTATATTGAGACTGAAGAGCTCCTGTTAAACAAAACATTGGTATTCAAAGAGCTCATTTTAGATATACAGGCTACTCAAGATATAGTGGTTGAAGCAGAACAAGATATCATTTCAAGCTTTGAAAAGGAGTCTTGCAAGCTAGAAGATCAAGATGGTGAGGTACTTCCTGAAGATGCTATACTTTCAGCATTAACAGCAAAATTTCATCAAGAGTTAGAAGCTGAAACCTTCACCCTGCAGTCCATCATCAGATTTGTAGATCATCATACATTTCTTAATAAGATGCAGATTGCATTGGAAGAGCATCGTTTGTCATTCATCAAATGTTTTGATACCATCATCAAAACAGTTGTTGTTGCCAAGAACACTCAAGGGACAAATCTTGATGAACTCCATAATTCCATTCATAAATTTCAATGTTTCAAGGATGGTCATGGAAATAATTAAAGTATTGTTTTATTTTCAATTTTGTTCCTTTGGACAAATTACATGTAAAGCCAAAAATTGTAATTACATGTAATCAAATTACAAGTCAAGATAAATTAGGACTGTAATTTGGAATAAGTCAATTGCAAGTAGTTGGTGGTTGAGAGAATTTCTCTAGTTGGGATCCTCCCACCTTTTTCTCATGACTTCTCTCCTATAAATACTTGAGGGAGTCTTTTGTAATATTTTATCTTTCTAGCAATAGAGAGAACTCTGCAGAAATTTACAGCAAAGAAGACTTTGTGCTTTGTGTATGTAAACCTGATTTTCAAGCAATACAAGGAAAGGATATAAGGTTTCAAACTTTGTGTTGAATCTTATTGCATGATATTACTATCTTCTTATGTCATAGTGATACAGTTTTCTGAATTATTCTTGTGATCTCGTGGGGCTATTGTGATAAGACTTTGGTCTAATTTCTTGTAGTCTTTGTGCTATAAGTTTGAAAGATTAAATAAGCTTAATTTGTGATTAGGAGTTGAGAAGAATTATAAGTCTTTGTGCTTGTGATAATTCCCATATTAGGTGATTCTTGAATGCATTATACTTACAGACTTTGTGTTGTTATATGTTGCAACTTGTTCTTAAATTATCTTTCTAAAAGGGCGGATAGGATCTCAGATTCTCAAGACTTTGTGCTTGGAGATTGTTTTCCCATCCCGGAGGAGGTGACGGAAGTCTTTGTGCTTTCAGGAAACTTCATTTCTTCTCTCTCAATTTTATTGCAGGTTGTTGTAAGAGTTTTTCTAAAAGTTTTTGTTACTTTTCTGTGAAGAGAAAAGAATATAATCTTTCCTGAAACAAGAGGAAAGGTTGTTGTTCCATCCATTTTAGTTTTAGTTAGTAAAAAATGGGACCTTCCCTAAATTAGGAGAGTATTATACTCACACACTGTGGCTGAAACCACCATTTTGCTAAACCTCACAAGTTTGAAAAATATTCAACCAACAGGATCTTTCTTATCGAAATGCTTGATCAACCTATCTGCGAACTCCTGGTAGGTGGTAATAAGGTTATGCTGCAAGGTGATCATCCCATGATGCCACCAATCATGAGCCACTCCATCCAAGTGCAATGTGGAAAACTTAATTGCCTCATCCTCGTACATAGGTCTCAATGACAAATAGTTGTCGAGCTTCTGTAGCCACGATCTAGCTGAACACTTGTCACTGCCATCGAAATGTCGCAGGACACCAATCCCTACTTACAAAATTTGTAGGCATCAACCCATTGGAGACAAAAATCCCCACAATTGTGCACCAACTTCGCAAGAGACACCAATCTCTTCTTTGAGAGGCACCAACCTCCAAATTCTTCAATGGATGATATGTCTTCACAAAATCTAAATGTTGATACACTTCCCCTCACAACTCTAATCACAAATCTAATGCAATGTCCTTTCACAAATCTAACTCAAATGATGTATATTTCACACATCTGATTTCAATATTGCAATGTATTCACTCACAAATCTGATCACAATGATGCATTGCTTCCACAAATATTTCTGCCTTAAGGTCTACTCTAATTTCCCTTTAAAGATCTGTTCATGACTTTAACAAAAACTGCTTTAATATCTACTCACAAATCTGCAATATATCTACTCATAAATCTGCAATATAATCTTCAACAATTTTCTCATAAATCTGTCATATAATCTTCAACAATTCACTCATCAGTCTTCCATATGTCTACTCATAAATATGCAATGTATTGTTGTGACCTTTTTCACACATCGCCCCATTGCAAATGGGAACCCCCTAATTTTGGCTTTGCTTTTGGGTCGTTTTGTTGCTATCTCTCTTTTCTACTGTCTTCCTTTCGAGGATTGTGCCTGTCATTGAGTTTAAACATGAACTTTTGGCCAAGTCTGAAAATTAGGGTTTGTGCTTTCCTGGTCAATCTGGGTCAAGCAAAGTGAATGAATTGAAATCTGAGGCTAACATTACTATCAGTGTACTTCCAGCAAGTTTCCACTGAAGTTTCATCAAATTCTGACTACTTACTATTTTTAGTAAGTGTGCAATTCCAGGTATTTCGTCAGCATCCTTGAAATTCTGTCAGTCACACTGCATCCGAAACACATCAAGCTACTCGCGTGCAAAGTTTGAGTTGAAACCAACCACTTACTATTTTTAGCAGTTCAGCTTCCGGAGCAAATTTAAGGGCTTATATGCAGAATTTTCAAATGCATGTCTGGAAATTCCTTCTGGGTTTTTAGAGACCTTTGCAATGGCGTGACATGCAAAGTGAAATAACGACTTTCAGAGTCCAGCCTTCGGAGGCTATTTTTTAGGGTTTGCATGTCAAGGTTTCCTTTGCATGTCTGCATATTCCTTGTGGGTTTTTCGAGAGCTTCGCGATGATATGACATGCAAAGCGAGATAATCACTCCTTTAAGAACTTACTATTTTTAGCAGATGCATTCCGGCAGCCGCCTCCCAGCACTTCAGAGTCACAAACTGATTGCAATGCAATAGAAACGAGGACAAACGGAGGTTGTTTGATACGCATGCAAGACCAATTAGGGTTTCCAGCTTCGGGACCCAAAAAGAGGGGTAAAAAGTCAAAAAATTTGAAAACCAGTGTATCCCACTGCGATCAACATCTTTTAGGCTATCCACCGGTAAAATTTGAAGGCAAACGGAGCACTTACTATTTATAGTAAGGCGTTCCAGAAACGAGCTAAAAATAGAAAGTCAGCATTAGGCGCAAGTGTGAACAGGCAAGTTTACCGATGAGGAACACGCCATTCAAATTTCAGGTCAAACGGAGTTGTGGAAATCATGAAACTGAGCAGTAACTATAAATAGCAAGCCACCTCCAGAAATATGCTATAAATAGCAGGTCAGCATGAGGCTTCAGCATGAACAAGTCAAGCAGGTGATAAGGATCCCATGGTGCGAATTTCAAGACAAACGGAGTTGCAAAGGGTGGAAAATCAAACGCTTACTATTTTTAGCAGGCCTGCGTAGAAGAATTAGGGTTTCCTAAAATCAAAGGGCTTGACAGCCAGCGTGCAGCATCCATCCGACGATCAATACCCTTGGTGCAATCGGCATGCAAAATTTGAAGACATTCATAATTGCTATTTTTAGTAAGTTGCTAAAAATAGTAGGTGTAGGCAGGCATCAGGCCCCGACAGTTCAATCACATCCCGAGAGTCAACACAAAGCAAAATCAGCCTCTTCAGAGTCAAAAGTCAATCCAAAGCACAAAATCTGGGGAACTTGCTAAAAATAGAAAGTTAGGTTAAGTTAGGGTTAGCATGAACGAGTCACTCCAAATTTGACAAATGGCATAAAATTCACTGAAATTGATAAATTTTCAAGTCCAGCCAGTGAAGAACGCCTTTAAAAGTTGAAGGTTGGTGGAAATTCTCTAAGCACTTGCAATTTGAAGTTCACAGGCCAAATGCACCTTGAGAAGCTGAAGATGAGGCAGGAAATTTAGTGAACGCATTGAAAATGGAAGCTTGCGCCCAAGGTCAGAGAAAGAAGATGAAGTTTGACTAAGTACTTAAAATTTGAAGCTCCTGCTCTCCTAGGCGCCTTGACTACTTAGGTTTGATGAAAATTCTTCTAAGTGTTTGAAATTGGAAGTTGGCATGGTAAAATGCGCCCTTGAGGTTCAAGATTGCTAAAATTATTCTAAGGCATTCAAAACTTGAAGCTAGACACTCCATTTGCGCCTTGACTTAGAGGAAGGCTCGAGAATATTCTAAGTGTGGAAAAATAGAAGTAGCCCCTCCAAAATGCGCCCTTGCATGTCTTGAAAGTTGAAGTAGCACCTGCAAATGCGCCCATGTAGTGAGGGGACTTTAAAAAAAAAAAAAATTCTCCTAAATGTTACAAATTGGAAGCTCACAGGATAAAATGCACCTCCACCTCAAGGATCAAGAAGGGAGCTTAAAAATATGCTAAGTCTTGAAAATTGAAAGCTCAAGGTATGATATGTGCCCTTGAAGTGAAGGAAGTTGGAAAATATTCTAAGTCTTCAAATTCAAAGCATGACCTCTTAAATGCACCCCAAGTCAAAGATTCTTCTAGGTTTGATAAAATAGAAGCTCAAGGCCTCATTTGCGCCTTAACTTCAAGATATGGGACTTGGAAATATTCTAAGTCTTTGAATTTGAAGAAGACTCTTCTATATGCGCCCAAATGGGGCCATGTGAAGACAAAAGAAGGAAGTCAAAAGGTCACAAGGAGGCGTTCAAAGTATTTCATCCTTCATGACTAGTGAAATGCGCCCAAAGTGAGGTGAGTAATAAAGATGGTGAAAATAAAAGAATTGCCTAAATGTTGAAGGTGGCGATGGTAATAAAAATTGCTAAGGCGTGGCTAGTAATTTCTTCCAAGTGTGAGGTGCGCCTAAGGGGGGAGATGAAAATATGCTAGGCGTCGGGTTTTAAAGAGATATTTATCCCTCATGAAGTATAATATGCGCCTAAAGTAATGGAAGTGTGAAATAAAATACAGGGTGATGAGTATAATATGTTGGGCGTTGGAAATATTAAGGTGGTGAAAACAAAGAATTGCCTAGGCATTGGAAATTTAATGAGAAATAAAGCATGTTAAGTATTATGTGCTTTAAAATGGAAAATTTTCCAAGTGAAGTTGATGAATTTTCTCACTGGCAAATGAGCAAGGTTAAATAAAATTTTCTAAGGCAAAATTTGCTAAATGATTCAAAAAAACTCTCTAAGGAAAAGTATTTTCTTCCTTAAGAAAATACGCCTACACTTGGAAGATGATGAAAATTTCCTGAGATGAGTAAAATTTGTCGAAGATGAAGTCAGAGAATGCTGACATTGCAGGATGAATTTAAAATTTCAAGTCTGAGCAAATAAATAGTCACAGATGTGAAGAACAGGATTAAATTTGTTGAAAATTATTTTTCTAAGGTTCAAAATTCAAGAAAATTAAATGAACCCATTTGTTGTATACCCATGAGTTCATCGCGTTTTGGAGAAAATTTTCTTCTGGGTATTGAAGATTGTCAACGAGGAATGGATTTTAGTGTCTCTTACACTTCGCCAAGGTTTTCAGGATGGAGATTTTTGATGGGCACTTGAAATAATGAATTTTCCTAAGGGAAATTTTAAAAATTTTCTAAGGCAAGGGATAAAATGTGTTAAAAATGCCTTGGCGGATGAATTTGAAAATGATCACCTAGACGATTTTTGATCGAGTCCCTGATGAAAGCATTTCTTCTCGAGTCTGAGTTGGATGAAATATCAGAGTGAAGTGCGCCAAGCAGAATGCAAGATAGGTTGGAAAGTCGGCTAAGGCATGAAGAATTTGAACGTAAAGTTGGCTAAGGAAAAACGATGAACCCTTGGAGATCAAAACATGAAAATCCTGGTAAGTAAAGTGAATTTATATTATGAAGTGTTCTAATACCCTTCTCCTTGCTTGTTTTGCAGGAGGAACGTCGAGACCAAGCGGTGATGACTTAAAGTGATGAAGAAAATAATCCAAGATGACATTTCAACCTCGAAGGAAGAAAAGTTGCGAAAAATGGCTAAGTGTTGAGACTTAGTGACAGAGAAGAAATGTTTTCAAAATTCAAGATGGAGAAAAGATTGGAAGCTCGAGCAAAGTTGAAGAACAACGTCAAGAAGAAGATCAAGAGCAGTGTGAACGCGTCTTTGGGTTGGAATCTTATAGAAGGATGATGGACATTAATGGCTCATTTATTACCCCACTCATCTTGGTGGCAGTTTTTAGGGTGAATCTTGTTTAGGGCTGAGGTGGCACAATCTAGGCCACCCAGCCGATTGTAATCTGAGCCGTCCGTTGGACTTGGCTAGCTATAAAAGGGGGAGTCCCCCTCATTTGTATCTCATTAGAATTAGAATAGACATTGAGTTAGACAGTAGACATAGAGTAGAGGGACAACTTAGAAGTAGCTTAGTATAGATTGATAGTGTAGTTGAAGAAGAAGGAAAGTTTTACTTTGAAAAATTTTGTAAGAGATTGTCGTGTAAAACTTTCATAATAAAAGATCTTTTCATTGATGGTGAAATTCGTCTTGGTTATGGATAGCTAGCGAGGTTTCTTTATCCCTTCTACTTCAAGTAGCATAATTTCATTTCATGCATGTAGTAGATAGGAATTGTGGAATGTGGCCTTTAATTTGAACAAACTTCGTCTATCCATACCACTAGTGTGTTCGTTGAAGGTGAATGCGCCTTGTGTGGTCAACTGGAATATCATGCACCTAACTTCGATCATGATTTGTATGTTTATATGCGTCGTTGTGATGGTATTTTCATGCTAAGTTGTGGTTTGAACACCTTGAGCTACTCCTCTGAAGATTGCACAGGTTCTGTGGAGGCTGTCCGAAGCGAGGCAAAGCAGAGCCTGGTTGAAGCTTGTAAGAATTGATTGCCATGTCCCATACTTAGAATAGATTTAGACTCTCTAAACCCTGCAACCACTTTAAATTCAGTACTTTATGGTTAGAATAGGAAACCCGTGCTTCATTGATAAATCTGTCGAATTGTGGAAACCCCTTCCTCTGCTGTTGAATAATTCCGTAAGTTGTCATGTCCCCATCCTAGTCAGCTCAGCTGATGACGAGGTTAGCCTATCATTTGATCCTCGTAGGCTGACAGGAGTGTTCAGAGGATCCTTTTTGGCAGTTGCTCAGTGTTGGTTAGCTCCAGAATTGCAGTGTGTCAGGTTGGGCCTTCGCAGAATCTTCCAGAGAGCTTTTTCAGAGAACCTTCTATTTTTAGAAAGTTAGGTCAGACGGAAGCTGCTATTTCGGGCAGGGCACCTGGTGCAATTATTCAGCTCAGATTCGACCCAGTTCAGTAGTTGATTGATTTGACGGAGAAATAAGGAGTAATTACTGAGTTATTAAATATTTAATAATTTGACTTTATAATAAAGTCACTTTATTGAAATATTAAAATATTTAATTATTTGGCTAAGTTATAAAGTATTTAATTATACTTTATATTATATTATTAAAATGTGACTTAATGAGTATTTAATGCTCATTAAAAGTGGACGCCAATAATTAAATCATTTCTCCTAAGTCCAAAAGTGAAAATTAAATCATTTATTTAAATGATTATTTTAATGGAGAATTAGGTCGAACTTTTCAAAGGAGAATATATTGTTCTTCCCAAGGCAAAATCGAATCCATCCCGCTATTATTCAATTCTTTGCATCCGAGCTTTGGAGTTTGCAAACCCTAGGTTATTATTGGCGCGTATCCATCGCTTCGAGAACGCAAAAACTCTTCGTGAATCAGCAGACCGGGAGGCCGGAAATATCGCTTGAAGTTGGCACTTGGTGATTTCATTCGATCATGCTTTGAGGCTGATTATTTTTAGCAGAGATTTGCAATATCATCCGCGCCATTAATTCTTCAGAGATCTTACATTTGAGACTTGGCACAAATTTCAAGGCAGCCGTACCATTTATTAATTGCTGCAGACTGGCCGTACCACTGTACCTGCAGGCCGTACTTCATTTTTTTCAGAGGTTTTCTTCTGGCGTTCAGTTTCCAGCTTCCAGCTTGAGGCGTTGGCTTTGTATTGAGTATTTACTGGAGATTTGACATCAAATTCAGAGACTGGAGATTTATTTATTCCTGGCCGTACTCAGCATTTATTACTGCAGCCGCCACTTACAGAAAACCAGGTTTTTCTCAATAAAATTTAATATATTTTCATTGCATGTTCAGATTTCTACATTGTAAGTTCGGGAAAAGTTGAAATAATAGAACTCCTATCTATTCTGAACAATTTCCATGCGTTTCAAAGTTTATTTGAATTTTTTATGAATTTATTTCCAATTCCTAGAGAAATCGCAATTTTTCATATTGCCTGTGAAAACCTCAAAAACACAAAAAAAATCGAAATTTGCAAAACACAATACAAAAAACAATCAGAGTTGAATCAGAGAACCACCAGGGTTCCGACAGTGGTATCAGAGCACAGATCTCCTGCCATCCTGTGCTTTTTCAGTGCTTTTTCAGAATACAGTGCATTTTTGGGTTGCCTTTTATGAACCAAAATATTATTCAGTATACCCGAGGTGTAGGTACAGGCAAAGACGAGGATTGGACAGGTCCACCAATCCCTGAAGGGCAGACAATATCAGGAGTGCTTGGTTGTCATAGATCCAGTTCAGACGGCAGTGAAAACAGTGTAGCAACCCTAATGGCAGAACGTGAGCCTTCCTCAGAGACTCGCAGGGATCTAGGGAAGACACATGCAGAGGGTGATATCACCGATGAGGAGTTCAGAAGGAGACACGATAATATGATGGATATGATGTCTCAGTTGATGGGTACTATTAGACAGTGCACACCCACACAGCCACATTTCATTCAGATTGGTCAGACGAGCGGGACTGCACTCGTGGATCAGCCATTAGCATCGGCACGTAGACAGCCGTCTCTGATTTATCAGGAGCGTAGGCTAGGACAGCCTACTTTCTTACCTAGGGAGACTCCACCACAGACTCCAGGAGCAGAGCATCAGGGACAGCATCAGGAGTTTCAGCCACACAATGGCATGTCAGTGGCAGACTTGACGAGATTTCATGGCGAGTACATGTCCTTAGCGCCTGAGATCCGACAGGCACTTGCATTTCATGAGTTTATAAATGTCTATAAACCCAGGGGAGGAGGTAGGTTTGATCGTAGACCCCCACAGTATCAGCAGCAGCAGCCACAGGTGAATAGAGACTTGCAGTATGCAGTGAGCAAGATTACGCTGCCATATTTTGATGGGTCAGAGAAGACATCAGCTAGGTCTTGGGTCCAGAAATTGGACAATTACTTGTCACTTAGGCCTATGCAGGAGGATGAGGCAATTAAATTTGCCACTTTACATCTGGACGGAGTAGCACACGATTGGTGGCACCACGGCATGTACACGTTAGGCCATCATGCGGTTAATACCTATCAGGAGTTCACCAGCAGACTGATAGAGAGGTTTGATAAGAAGGATCCGTAATTGTATTTCAGAGAGTTGGCTCAGCTCAGACAGACAGGCAGTTTGGATGCATACATAGGCGAGTTTCAGAGAGTGGCCGTCATGGTGACAGGGATTTCGGAGAGGAGACTTATCATACTATTCGTTGAGGGTTTGACAGAACCCATGAGAGGTTGGGTCAAGGCGTTTGACCCTCCCACACTTCAGGAGGCGATGCGGAAGGCACGAAGCATGGAACTTGCAGCACCTCGCAGCAAGTTCAATTCAGGGTCCACTCCATACACGAGACCCAACAGGCCTTTCGATAGAAACAATGACAGAAATAGACCCTTTGACAGGAGGAAGGATCAACAGGATCCGAAGAGACAGAATGCACCACCGTTTGACAGAGAAACATTGAATGAATTACGTAAGAAAAAGTTGTGTTTTTGGTGCAAGGCACCCTACGATGAAAAACACATATGCCCACTTCGTCCGAAAGTCAAAAATAACCAAATGGAGTGGTTTTACGAGGGCGAAGAACAATCTGATCTGTCAGACCAGCAAGCTGATTCCGAGCATTCAGATGATGAGAGGTCCGAAAATGAAGTTGAACATGAAGGTGGAAGGAAGCTACAGGAAGCCCATTTGACCAGCCTTCAGAGAGATGGATCATTTCGACTTCGTGGACTCTTAGCGGGACAGAAGGTGATTACTTTGTTGGATACGGGAGCTACACATAATTTTATTGATGCACGTTTAGTAGAGAGACGTGGTATCCAGACAGAGGCTTTCGAGGGTATCCGAGTCAAGGTAGCTGACGGATACACTCTCAGGTGTGACAGAAAGATTACTGATCTTCCGATGAGACTGAACAACTATGAATTCAAGACTGAATTCTATGTTGTTAATATGGGTGATACAGATGTGGTATTAGGGATGGCATGGTTACATGATTTGGGTGAGTTCACGCTCAACCTTCGGGATATGGAGATGAAATTCAAGGTTGACGGAAGACCACATGTCATCAAGGCAATACGGGACAGTAATCTTAGGATGGTTTCATTCAGGCGGATGGAGAGGCTCATTCGTCATGACATGGTTGACTGGGCGGCTGAGTGCATGTTGATGCCAGCCCAGCAGGAGCCGCAGAAGGGTGAGTACCACCCTGACATACAGATTTTGAGGACTAAACACTCCAAAGTGTTTAGTGATATTCCACCTGGTAGACCTCCAGACAGGGGTACGGAGCACATTATTGAGTTGGAGGAGGGCGCCAAGCCCGTGATGATCACTCCCTACCGACATCCGAAACGACTCAAAGATGAGATAGAGAAGACTATTAATGAGTTATTGGCTATGGGTCATATCAGACCTAGCAAATCCCCTTTTGCTTCATCGGTTGTTTTGGTGAAGAAGAAGGATGGATCACTTCGGATGTGCATCGATTACAGGCAGCTCAACAAAAGAACCATCGGCAACGTACCCCATTCCGCTTATCGATGAGCCGACAGATGAGTTGATGGTGTTTCTTTACTTAAGATTGATTTGAGATCAGGTACCCATCGTGATTCGTGATGAGGGAGCAGATATTGAGAACCGCTTTCATTAAGGCCACTTCCGAAGTTCTGGTTATGCCCCTTCAGTTAACCAATGCACCTGCTACCTTCGTGCTAATTGCGAATCGTGGTTTCTGCTCGAGGAGATTTTGTGTTAGTCTTCTTCACTTTGGTTTATATGTGTCACGCGGGATGAGCATCTAGCTCATTTGGATACAGTCTTGGGTATCTTAGCGGACGAGTCTTTCTATGCTAAGGAATCCAAGTGTGAGCTTGGCATGGAGGAGTTATTATATCTGGGGCACATCATCAGTGCCAAGGGAGTGAGTATGGACCCTGAAAAGGTCCGAGCTATTGTTGACTGGCCGGTACCTGAGAACCTTACGCAGCTCAGAGGTTTCATTGGGTTGTGTGCATTCTACAGGAGATTTGTTAGCGGGTTCTCACGTCACGCCACACCCCTTACTGACTTGACGAAGAAGGGGGCTTTTCTTTGGTCACCACAGGCGCAGGAGTGCTTTGATAGGTTCAAGGTGATCATGACTTCATGTCCGGTGCTAGCATTGCCTGACTTTTCGAAGTCATTTGATTTATTCTGTGATGCTTCAGAGGGCATTATTGGTGCCTGATGCAGAGCCGCCATCCCATTGCATCGGAGAGCAGGAAACCTGTGTGGGTCCCGAGATTTTACAAGATATATGATTAAGGGAGATGTTAGCCATTATGCATGCATTGGCTAAGCTTAAAGACTGTAGGCAGCAAATCTGTTCGCACGCATCATACCGTACCAAAACATTTCCCTTTGACAAATGACTTGAATGAGAGGCGAAAAATGGGTCGCGAACCGCGAAATACACGACTTCGATATTACTTTCATTAAGGGGAAGCAGAATATAGTAGCTGACGCCTTGTCTCGCAGACCCCAGTTGAATGCCTTAGCACAGATCACAGAGGATTGGAGGCATCGGATTATAGCTGAGTATGCTAAGAACCCATGGGGTTCTAGCATCATTGACAAGACAGAGCAGGACGACAGGTATACTGTTGTAGATGACTTGATCATTTACAAAGGGCGGATTCTTTTGGTTCCTGACTCTGAGTTACGGACTACAGTTTTGAGAGCCTTTCACGACCTTCCTATGGCGGGCCATCCTGGATACTACAAGACTTACAAAATGGTTCGGGAACGGTTTACTTGGAAAGGGCTGAAAACTGATGTTTTGCAGTATGTCCGTGAGTGTTCTGTGTGCCAACAGAACAAGCAGGAGCACACCTATCCTGCTGGATTACTCCAGCCACTTCCAATACCTGACAGGAAGTGGGAGTGTTTATCTATGGACTTTATCACGGGTTTGCCGAAGGCCCAGGGTAAAGATTGCATTTATGTAGTGGTCGATCGGTTGACTAAGTACGCCCATTTCTTCCCGATTACGACTACTTTCACAGCATCGCAGACTGCAGAGTTGTTCTTCAGAGAGGTTTTCCGATTGCATGGATTGCCTCGGACGATAGTCAGCGATAGAGACAGCCGGTTCATGAGCAACTTTTGGCAGGAGTTGTTCAGACTTTGTGGGACCGAGCTGACACCGAGTATCAGCTACCATCCGCAGACCGATGGACAGACAGAGATTGTCAATAAGTGGGTGGAAGGCTATTTGCGTAATTATATAGCTGGTCAGCAGAGAGCTTGGGTGAGATGGATTTACTTGTGCGAGTATTGTTATAACTCGACTCACCATATGACGATACAGATGACCCCCTTCATGGCATTGTACGGGTATGAGGCGCCCAATCTTCTGGATTTGATTTTGAGCGATAGCAGAGTGCCGAGTGCAGGTGATATGATACAGAGTCAGCAGGACATCTTGAGGTCTCTCCGAGACAATATCCAGCAGGCACAGAATCAGCATAAGCAGTATGCTGATCAGAAGAGGGTTGAGCGCAGCTTTGAGGTGGGTGATATGGTGTACCTCATGTTGCAGCCGTATCGTCAGTCTACTCTGCGGAAGAGTGGGGCAGAGAAACTAAAACCTCGCTACTATGGTCCATTTCGTGTTGTCAGACGAGTGGGCGAGGTTGCTTATGAGTTGGACTTGCCAGCTGATAGCAAGGTCCATAATGTATTTCACGTTTCTCGCCTGAAGAAGGCATTGGGTCAACATGTTGTTCCATCTCCAGTTTTGCCACCCCTTGACGACGAAGGGAAACTGATACTAGTACCTGAGGCCATCCTTGATATGAGAGAGAGACACCTTCGGAGGCGTGTGATCAGGGAATATCTGGTCAAGTGGAGAGATTTGCCAGTTGAGGATGCTACATGGGAGTCAGAGGCGATTTTACAGCATCCAGGGTTGAGATTGCTTGAGGACAAGCAATTTCAGGGAGGGCGGACTGTCATGTCCCCATCCTAGTCAGCACAGCTGGTGACGAGGTTAGCCTATCATTTGATCCTCGTAGGCTGACAGGAGTGTTCAGAGGATCCTTTTTGGCAGTTGCTCAGGGTTGGTTAGCTCTAGAATTGCAGTGTGTCAGGTTGGGCCTTCGCAGAATCTTCCAGAGAGCTTTTTCAGAGAACTTTCTATTTTTAGAAAGTTAGGTCAGACGGAAGCTACTATTTCGGGCAGGGCACCTGGTGCAGTTATTCAGCTCAGTTTCGACCCAGTTCAGTAGTTGATTGATTTGACGGAGAAATAAGGAGTAATTACTGAGTTATTAAATATTTAATAATTTGACTTTATAATAAAGTCACTTTATTGAAATATTAAAATATTTAATTATTTGGCTAAGTTATAAAGTATTTAATTATACTTTATAATATATTATTAAAATGTGACTTAATGAGTATTTAATGCTCATTAAAAGTGGACGCCAATAATTAAGTCATTTCTCCTAAGTCCAAAAGTGAAAATCAAATCATTTATTTAAATGATTATTTTAATGGAGAATTAGGTCGAACTTTTCAAAGGGGAATATATTGTTCTTCCCAAGGCAAAATCGAACTATCCTGTTATTATTCAATTTTGTCTTTGGCATCTGAGCTTTGGAGTTTGCAAACCCTAGGGTTATTGGCAGACGATCGTTTCTGGAGAACGAAAACTCTTCAGGAATCAAGCAGACTGAGGCTGTGAAATATCAGTTGAAGCTGGCACTTGGTGATTTCATTCAGAGATCACAGTTTGAGAATATTGGATTATTTTAGCAGAGATTTACAGAGAATATCATCTGGCAGTTAAGGCGAATTCTTCAGAGATCTTACATTTGAGACTTGGCACAAATTTCAAGGCAGCCGTACCATTTATTAATTGCTGCAGACTGGCCGTACCACTGTACCTGCAGGCCGTACTTCATTCTTTTCAGAGGTTTTCTTCTGGCATTCAGTTTCCAGCTTCCAGCTTGAGGCGTTGGCTTTGTATTGAGCATTTACTGGAGATTTGACATCGAATTCAGAGACTGGAGATTTATTTATTCCTAGCCGTACTCAGCATTTATTACTGCAGCCGCCTCTTACAGAAAACCAGGTTTTTCTCAATAAAATTTAATATATTTTCATTGCATGTTCAGATTTCTACATTGTAAGTTCGGGAAAAGTTGAAATAATAGAACTCCTATCTATTCTGAACAATTTCCATGCGTTTCAAAGTTTATTTGAATTTTTTATGAATTTATTTCCAATTCCTAGAGAAATCGCAATTTTTCATATTGCCTGTGAAAACCTCAAAAACACAAAAAAAATCGAAATTTGCAAAACACAATACAAAAAACAATCAGAGTTGAATCAGAGAACCACCAGGGTTCCGACATAAGTCCCCTTGAAATACCAGCAAATCACATTGAGCCAACTGAGCCTATTCGCATTAAAAGAACCTTGGAGTTGAACGCACGAACTCTCTCGCAATCTTAGCGTGCTGGATACTTTGATCAAGAGAGAATAGGGTAGCCGTTGGCGACTTTATTCGGCGTTGGTGCGGTCACGAAAAACACATCAACATGTATCTTCAACAACTTTCTCATAAATCTACTCAAACACTTCTTACAAATCTGCATGAATAATCTCTTATTTTTGCTCTTCATACAAATATTATTTTATGAAATATTGATTTCATTTAACTCCCTTTCAACCCTTTATTTATACTTGCCAAAGTACCTCTTCATCCAAAGGAGGCGACTCCTCCAAAGGGGTTGGCCATATCAGCAACCAATAAATTTTATTTATTTATTTTACTTGCCCAAGATGAGCGCTCAAATGCAAGGTGTCGGCCCCCTAAAATACATAAATTGGGTTGCCACTCTAAAGGGAGGGTCAGCCCATTTTATTAATTTCTATTTGCAATTTAATTTTCAAGGAGAGGGGCACTAGACATGGGTTGGCCATATAGGAAAGTAATAAACAATTGTTTATGCAATTTTATATTTAAATTACCTCCTCAATTTTGGGCGCCAAGATAAATTGCTCATTTAATTGGTTCTTTTTTTTTCTCCTTTCTTGTACAATGATTTCTTGATATTGGTGCCATAAATTTGGCACAATTATTGATTTAACGTCCAATACTTTAGCCATATCCTGATTTTGGACTTGCCCTTTGACATCAATGACAACATGTTCAACAATCTATACACTTTTGACATCAATGACAAACTATCCATGCCCCTTTGACATCGATGACAATATTTCCAACATCATTAAATTAGGTATCTCATATTCTTTCTTGTCTAAATAAGGATTCTTATCATCTACAAAACAGTCTTATCCCCTTCTAATTTTTGTAGAAGTTTTCGTAAAATTATTATTGGCATTATTCTTGCCTTATCCTATTATTATTTTCCCTAATTTTGGAGGAATATTAATCTATTTAAATACAAATGTGCTATAGTTTAGAGGAAGAGTCTTTTTGGAAAATCTGCTCTATAAATAATCTATGAGAGACTAATTTGCTTGGCCAAGTGCAACGCCCATACTATTCATTGAGTGTTCAAAATATATTTTATTAAAAATCATTTTATGTTCCTTCCACTTGATACTTATTCGTTCATCCTCCTCAAAAATTATATTAGTTAGAATAGGAAAAAAAAAATTCCATCTCATCCATCACTCATAGTCTCTTTAAGTCATCACTTGTAATGTCTCCTTCTTAGTCA
>VDFB02375793.1:0-18023 GCA_007258455.2 Sequoia sempervirens | reverse complement strand
TTTATGGCCTTTGTACTATATAATACAGACCTAAGATGCAAATAAAAAATTTCAAAGATTTTCCATGATTTAAGATGCAAAATACAACCTATTATGAACTTTTACTAATGCAAAGTTTGAAACCCTAGAATGCAACTTAACTAATGCAATATGCAATGGAAGATAATTATAGGAGAGAGATATAGACTCCAAATCAAAAGAGAAAGTATTCAAAAGTTGAGTTCAACAAAATCTGGACAAATATTTTGGGTGTCCAAGGTGCTCTTGCTCTTCTAGGTTTTTCACCTAAAAGGAGAGAGAAATGGATTGAAAATGCTAATTTCTACAGTCAAGATTAATGTAAAAGGGATGAAATATATCGAATTATGATGTCTAAATGCAATGAACTAAAAATTAAATGGTTTATTGACATTAAACCTAAGAAATGCAAAGTCGTAGAAAACACAATGTGGTATGCAAACATGTGATAAATGACCTAGAAATGCAAACAAAACTATACAGAAAGTTATGAAACAGAATGTGTGCACCTGTAGGCTTACAAAGGATGGAATGAGGGTCTAGAATCCTGATAAAACTGATGCAAAAGTCAATTGGGACACTTGTACAAATCTGGGTGACTTAGTCCCAGATCTGGAAAAACTATTCTAGAGCCTGTCTCAACAAAGTGGGCATCCAAATCTACAGAAATCTCAAAAAAATAGGTTCAGTGGGACTAAGTCACCACTATTGGAAACTTAGTCCACTTTTGAATTTAAAAAAATTTGAAAGTGGAAACAGAAGCACTCGGCCAACACTTCGGTTTCTAATAGGTGTCTGCTTCTGAAACTTTGGTTTTTAGGACCGAAAGTGACTTTTTGTTGATATTTTAACTTTGAAAGCAAGGAGAGGTCTTTAACAAGTCTTCAACCTAATCTTCAATGATCTTCAAACCATTAAAGTGTATAAATCTATAAACACACAATGAAAGAGAAAGAAATGGTGAATGTTAGGCCATGGGGGTTTGCCTTGGTCAAACCCCTCTTTAGGTAGTTAAACTAAAACAAAGAAAGAATGTAATGAATCATGAAACAATGGAGTTAGAGACTTTCCATGATAAATAATCTTGATTTTCGGTAGTAATGAATGAAGATTCTACCCTTGGATGTTTGAAAATGCTAACTTGATGATTTAGAATGCCAAAACCCTAGCTTGCTTGACTTAAGAACATGATTAATGATAAATGAAATGACGATGAGTTAAGATTAATCTTATGAATTAGGGTTCAGAGACTTATATTTATAGGAAATTCACCTTATTTATCTATTAATTGGATCCCTAAGGCCAACATAAAGTAGAATAAACTTAAACTCCAAAATTTCCCACTCAAACCTTGAAAATAGGAAAAATTAGACTAAGTCATCGTGTTGGGTGACTTAGTTCCACTTGGTAGGGAATCATTCACCTAGATGGATGAATTACTCTGACAGGGGCGCATTTGATAGCTAGAATGTTGGGGAATGAGGAATTTCAATTCTTATGTTGATTTCATTGGGTATTTGATCAAATTATATCTTGGGATGCACAATATGGGGAAATAGGGGGCTATTAATGATGATACAAAGGTTAATTAGGGCTTGGGACACAAAATCCAATGTGAAAGTGTGATTAAATACACTTTACAACACTAAAATGAGGTCCACTTAGCCTAGGAAGGCACAACATCCAATGTGAATGTGTAAGAAAAATTACAGCAGTAGATTAGAGTTAAGTTTAATTCACAAGCCTTCTCGATTAATGTGAGGATTCTATTGAACACATTTTGCTACATTGAATTAGGGAAAGATGGGTTCGTTAAGTCTAGAGAGGTGTGAAAGTCTTTTATAACACTTTACAATACCTTTACAAGACATCCTTAAATGCATTTTATTTAGTTTGTAAGGGTCCAAGACATAGTCTAGATATGAAAAACACCTCACAACACTAAATCAAGGCCTCATTAAGTCCAATTTTTCATCAATTATTCCCATATCAAGTAAAGTATACACTTTTTGGTGACACAACGAGTAATGACAAAGTAAATTATTTAAAAGAAAAACATTATAAGATCATACTAGATTATAAATTATTAATTTATATCGAGAATGAATTTTGTAATAGAAAGTAAGGAATGATTTCAATCGAAATGTATAATTTTACTATTTATGAATATTTTAACTCATTTTGAATCAACAAATAAATTATTCATATGGTATGAAGAATAATATGTGAATAGGTCATTTAAATAAAATTATGTATAAGAAAATAAGACCATAAAACATATACGATCCATGAAGATTATGCACAAGCATATAATTATGAAAATGATAATTTAATATGAGAATGTAATAGTAAGAAACAAAATCAATATATTTTGTGTACATAGTTTGATTATATCACTACCTTTAAGGAAAAAATTAAATGTGGAATTTGTAGTGAACCATAGATTTTTGGGTTGTAGGTGCTATGACTATCTTGCTCAATTAGGGTTTTTTCATCTAAAGGAGAGAGATAGACCCCACATAAAATATAGGTGGTTTAGTCAAACTAATGCAAGTAAAATGAAAATATGCCTAAATGGAATGATCTAAATGAAACAAACTAATACAATGGATTGATTATTTATGCAAAATCTAAGATATGTGAAGTGTTTGAAAATATAGTGTTGTTTACAAAATACCTAAAAAGATGAATAAAAATGCAAATAGAACAAAACATAAAGCTACAAGATTGAATATTTGCACCTATAAACCTAATAGAGAATGAAAAATACTTTGAAAAACTAGAAATGTTGACTTTTTGATTGACTGGGACTCATTCTCCACCCTGGGCGAATTAGTCCCAAACCAAGGTTTTTGCCTAGAATCCTGTTTCTGCCAAAAGAGTATCAGAATCTACACTCTTCTCTAATAGAAACCTCTAGTGGGACTCATTTCCATCCATGGAAAATCAGTCCTTTTTCTATTTCCTAAAAGTTCAAGTTCCATATTTGCACTTTGTCACTTGCACAATACGTCTTGACAGAAACCCAAATCCGAATCTCTGAAAACACCTATAAAGCAACTTGAAATTTGTTGTCTAATGGAGGCTTTGACTCGACAAAACCCCTAATTGGTAATTAAACCATGGAAATATATTAAAATATGCATAAAACCCTAGCCCTAAGTTCATCTAAGACTAGCAAAATATGAAGTAAAGTAAAACCCTATTCTAATGTGCTAGAATAAGATTGTTTAAAGGAACTTGAATGATGCAAGACTTTAATCTAAGAAAGCCTACAACATTTCAAGTGAATGCAAATGAATGCAAACCTTAAATTTGAAGATAGACTGAAAATGGAAGATGGAATCTCTTTTTAGGCCATTGTGCCTTATAAGTTGATTTGATGGTTAGCATCTCTAAAACTTTAGATTTTTTTCCATGATCTCCATGTAGCAACACACCCATCACCCTTGCAAATGAAAGATCCTGAACGAGAAGTGAGCTAGGACCTGGGTAAAACCCATCCTTGCCAGGCTGCCTTTACCAACGCAAAAACGGCATCGGGCAACAAATAAACCGCGGCAAACGCCGCCGCACCCGCCATTCACCACCCTGGCGTAGGTCCCACCAAAGGGGACTCATTCGGCCAGGGTGGCGAATGGGTCCCACTTATGGGTTTTGGAAGTGGGTTTTTGAGATATGAGTGTATTAAGTATTATTTGTCAAGATTTGTGTGATTTTTAAGTGAAATGGGCCTCTAGATAAAATATAATGGGTCTTAGGGGCCTATAAATGCTATTTTGAAGAATGATTAATGCAAGGGTACTCAAAAGTAGGTCCAAATTAAGCGTGAAATTGTCTCTTTTTGTAAGAGCATCCAATTTTCTATGCCACATTAAGCCCCCACTTTTGTGACCATATGAATCTACGTGCATATGTAAGTTAAAGGACTCTAAACGGTACAATTTATTGCATAAAATGATATTTATTCAAATGATGGGAGAACAAAGCCCCCAGTGTAGTTATCTGCAAAAACCACAATATTAGGAACCACATCTTGCAAAAAAAAATCATTAGTTGTTCAAAAATCCTTTTATCTAACTTCTAAAAATCAAATTTGAGGGTAGATGTATGCCCCCCCTTGATTCTGCTTGCTTTATGGAGGTGGAATCAAGGTAGCAATCTAGCCACATCAAATAGAATCGATCACATTGTAGGGCATTTCCAAGTACCATGCATCATAACGATATTCAATTGATGATGTTGGGGTGTGGAATCACGATTCCAACACATCAGATGGCATCGAAAATGGAGTTCCCTAGCTCCCATTTTGTTGTTTGAAAGAAGTACTTTATTAATTCTAAAGATGTAAAATAACCCTACTTTAATGCATAAGAGTAAAAAGAATGAAAATAGGTTAAATGAGGTAAAAGAGAGTAATTTTTCACTTAAACTATTGCATTTTACCTTCTTGTATCTTGAGAGAGATGAGTGAGATTGGAAGATCCCAAGTAGACAGGATTATAGGCCTTCATGAGTAGATGTGCTTCGAGACCAAGTGGCATGTGATGAGCTATATCATGAGCTGAGTTGATTCTGCGACCTTTGCTTAGTGATTTTTTATGTATTTATAGGTTAATTTAGGATCTTGGAAAAAAAATTCAGAAAGTGTCCCCTTTTTTTGTGAAGTGTCCTATTTCTTCACAAAGTGTCCCTTTTGTCTACGAAGTGTCCCGTTTCTTCACAAAGTCTCCCATTTATTTGCAAAGTGTCTAAAAAGGGTTCTAAAGTGTCTACGAACTTTAGAAAAGCACACTAGAAAAACTTTAGCACACTTGAATGATGAATAATTGAAAAATTAAAGATATTAGATGAGTTTTTAGAGCATATTATTGTGATTTTGATAGGTGCCCGCCCAATCGCAACATGGACTAGGGAGGAGAAAGTTGATCTTTTTGAGAGACCTAGCCCCAACACTGTTAGTAGAGGAGATAGAGCACCTTTAGGTGGTAGGCATCTATTGGGCATACCTTATGGCCCCCATGAGATACCACGATGCCATGTTGATGGCTCTGTGTGAGCGCTGGAATGCTAGTACATGTACATTTCACCTCTCGACCAGGGAGATGACCATTACCTTAGAGGATGTACATCAGATTCTTCAAGTTCCTATTTAGGGAGAATAGGTACACTTCTAAGGAGATCAGTCATTTAATGAGTAGAAGGCCAACATGAAGTACTTCCTTGATGGACCAATTCATGATGAGCGTGTGATGGCACAAATTGAGCTACCAATGCTACTATATTCATGAGCCCCGATAGTGAGATAGATTATGATGCACATAGTGGCACTAGTACTCAATCTAGATGGAAAACCAACACACCTTGATGGAGGATTAGTTCACTTAATTCATGGAATGGAAAAGTACAAGATGGTCTACACTTGGGGACGTTGTATCCTAGCACATTTGTATTATGGTCTGAGTCTATTTGTGTTTTGGGAGATAGACAGTATGGTGCATTGTACGCTACTTTAGGTTTGGTGCCTTGATCATATCACATGTACGAGGCCTATCGATTTCCCATGTGCTATAGCTGCAGGGTATCCACGAGCCTTCAGCTATCCTCTATGGTGCTTATGGTAGTAGGGAGACTTGCATTTTTGGTGAGTCAAGTTGGACCAGCTGGAGGAGGACAAGATCCTTTGGAGACCTTATCAATGACACTACAGTGGCTAGATACCATGAGATAGTTGAGGAGGATGAAGCTAGATAGATATTTGGTTGGCCGACATGACTATGTAGTACATCCTTACTATTATGGTCAAGTCATGTGGTAGTTCGGACAGGTGCAGACACCACTAAGGGCATGCCCCTTTATTAGGAGATCAATACAGAGTACGTGGAGGCCAGGTGATACCATATGACTCATTATAGACCATGTAGTCCAAAGTGACTTTGATTACTCAGATCATGACCAGGCACCAATCTCTGATGCAGATGACATTGGTAGAATAGAGGAGCATGAGTGGTGGTTAGTGACACAAAAACCTCTTGTATTTATATTGGATGTCCCTATAGGTGATGCAGAACTAGTGCCAGATGAGGGTGATGAGGAAAAGGATAGGGTCGAGGATATACGGTATAGGGTTGTAGATATATTCACATATGTTATAGATGATGAGTATGATGAGGATGCAAATCCTAACTATGAGGGCTAAGATGGAGGAGATGATGATGAGGATGAGGAGGAGGATGAGGAGGATGAGTATGAGGAGGAGGAGTCACCCTTGAGCAAGGGTGATGAGGTAGCAACTGAGGATCGACATCAGCGGGGAGAGTCCTCACACATTCATGTAACCAAATCATGTGTAGCAGCCACAGTAAACATCAGTACCCATGGTTAGAGAGAGGCTAGCACATCTTCCATGCCCCCTAGAGAGAATTAGGTTTTTATCCTTAGCCCATTAGATATATAGGAAATGATATTGAATTTATGTATTTACTCTATGTTAGTGTTTACATTTCATATATATATATGATTTATACTAATTATTTATTGTTTTGTACCTTGTAGGAGCCCTAAGAGACAGGAAGGAGTTCTACCAATAGGTTGCTGCAGAGATAGTGCCTGCATCCATCGAAGAGGAGGTGAAAAACTTAGAATACATTCCCCCACCTATCGTGGACGAGGAGCCAGAGTCACTAAGACCATTTGTGAGGTTACATACAATGTATGAGAGTGTGTAGAGACAATTCCACCAAGTTGAGACTGTAGGAAATTCATCCCAAGCCCCAATAGAGGTTGAGAGACTACAAGAAGAGGTATCATGGCTACAAGCAGAGAGGGAGCAGATAGCAAATGAGCACTGGGTCGTCCTTGGATGGATACAAGGCTTGGATTTTACACTTAGATACAATAAATCATGGTCATGATCACATACGACTATCTCCCAATTTCTAACAACTGGATCATGAGCACCAGACCCCAAGGGGTCTGGTTCCCACAGACCTTGGTGATATTGTATATTATGATGACATGTACATAAAAAATTGTATATATATATGTGAGGATTTGATGTTTTATGATTTTTTTTAATGTGGTTGAATGTTAAATGGCAACGTGATTAATTAAATAACACTAGTAGGATTACTTAATTAATGTCTACATGATTTAGCATGATTGATGTGATCTAATGTGAAACATATTTCAGTTTTTTTTTAGATACAACATTGTTATTTTAAAGAGAGTATGTTAAATTAAATACGCCTATTATCTATATAAGGGTGAAATTTAACATAACACGAGGATGAATAGAATAAAACCTAAAGTGATTATAAAAATAAATTAAATAATCACCTTAGTGTTGAAGACATACACATGATCGTTTGTCAAGAACGAAGCAATGTGAAAGTATTTAGGATATAACCAAATAACTTTAGACAACACTACTTTATCATTCATACTATTGAAAGAGACTAGATATAGTATCGACACAAATGCACGACATTAATAGGTTGCTTAAGGGGTGTTTCATTGAGATTTTCTAATATGTAAGCGCTACACCCATAACTGGTATCGATTATGTAAGGTTCCAACCAATTAGGGCTAAACTTACCTTTGTCTTCATAGTCAACAATAGTATTGCATTGATTCTCATAAAGAACGAAATCGCCCTTACTAAATGTCTAAGGAATGACCTGATTATTGTGTTTTTCATTGTAATTGTTTAATGTAGTCCAGGAGGTGCTCAAGAGTGTTGATGTACTTTTCATTGAGCATCTCAAGGTGGTGTAGTATTTGTTCTTTGTAAGTGGTATGATCAATAAGGTCTTGAAGAGAAATTTGTAGGGTAGGAATTTCTAACTCCAAGGGCATGATCACTTCAATACTATAAACAAGGTTATAGGGTGTAGTTCCCATAGATAATCTAACACTCATTCGATAAGCAAAGAGTGCATAATGTAACTGTGTATGCCAATCCTTATGATTTTTTTTAATAGTTTTCTTTAGGATTTCTTCTAGAATCTTATTAGTGCTTTCAACTTGTCCATTGGATTGTGGATAGTATGGTGTGGAAAATCGATGTTGAATGTTGAATGTTTCAAGAAATTTATTCACGTCATTATTCTTATTTATGGGGTTCCATTGTCTAAAACTATTGTGGAAGGAAATCCAAATTGAGCAATTATGTGTTCCAATATGAAGCGAAAAATTACTTAAGCACTTCTAGATTGAAGAGCAATAACTTCCACCCATTTTGTCAAGTAGTCTTTTGTTGTAATGATAAATGTATGTTTGATAGAGGATGGTGAAATTTTTCCAATGAGATCCAATCCCCATATTGAAAATGACAAAATGGGAATTTGGGCATGAAGCTCAAAAGTAGGTGCATGAATTAGATTGCTATGTTCTTGACATTTGTGACATCATTTAACATAAGCAAAGTAGTCTTTTTCCATATTTTGTCAATATTATCCTATTCGAATGAGTTTTTGCACTAATGATTGTCCTCCAGAATGACCCTCATAGGCACCAGCATGGCCTGGTCAAGGGCTATAGGAATTTTAGAGTCCCTAAGAACCTCAGTAAGAGACCATTGAAGGATCTCCTATATAAGAAATCGGCAAGGATTATGTATTTAGCTGCTAGTTTGTGTAAACGATTTTGAGTATTGGTCATTGTGGGTTCAGGAATGGTGCCATATTTTAAATAATTATATATTGTATCATACCATTCTCACAAGTATTCTTGAGTTGTTGGTAAAACATATTCTAACTGGGTATCAATCAAAGGTTTCATGATTGGATGAATAAAAAAGGTGAAGTTTGTTGAAGGATCATGTTGGGATATAAGAGAGGCTACACTTACCACTGCATCTACATGTTGATTGTATTTTTGTGGGATGTTTCCAATGGTGAATGATTCAAACTTCTCTAATAATTGTATTGTAAGATCCTTGTAATTTGATAATTTTCCATGTTTAGTTTGATATACTCCATTTATTTGTTTAATCACTAATTGTGAATCACCAAAGATCTTGATATCTTTAGCACCCATGGTTAAAGTAGCTCGCAATCCAACAATTAACGCCTCATACTCAGCTGTGTTATTTGTATATAGGAAATTGAATTGATATGACAAGGGAATAGGATTTCCTTCGGGTGGAATTAATACTTCTCCAACACCAAAACCTTTGCTACACTTAGATGCATCAAAATACAATTCCCATGTTTTAACGTCTATTGTCAAGACATTGTCATCAAGAAAAGAGTCATGATTAGGTAAAGCAAGAGAAGAAGGCACATCAACTAAGTGATCGGTCAAGGCTTGTCCTTTGATTACTTTTTGTGAAACAAACTTAAGGTCAAACTCAGTTAAGAACATCACCCACTTAGCTAAGCATCCCGATAGGTCTATTTTATTAAAAAGATGTTGAAGAGGACCAAATTTTGTTATGACTTGTATTTTTGCATTGAGTAAATAATGTCGCAACTTACTAGTGGCGAATACAAGTGCCAATATTTTTTTTTAGTGGGTGTATATTTGGTTTCATAATCAATTAAAGTTTGACTGATGTAATAGATAGGACATTCTTTTCCAGTACCATCTTGTTGAGCCAACAATGCTGCAATGCCATGGGCAAAGATAACTATATAAAGAATGAATGGTTTATTGGGCATAGTGGGTTGAAAAATACGTGGGTTAGCAAGGTATTCCTTTAAACTTGAAAAAGCTTCTTTACAATCCTCATTCCAAGCAAAATGGACCTCTTTTTGAGAAGATATGTGAAGGGTAATGTGCGATTAGCTAAAGATGTAACAAAACAATGGATATCTTCAATTTGTCCTTGTAATGTACGGAATTGAGAAATTTTCTTAGGAGGTAGCATGTTAATAATGGCACAACTTTTCTTTATGTCCACCCCAATGCCTCTGTGAGATATGATAAACCCTAAAAATTTTCCACTAACTACACCAAGGACACACTTTTTCAGATTTAATCGCATGTTATATTTACGTATTCGTTCAAAGATCTTTCGAAGGACATTTAAATTGTATTGACTTGTTAAGGATTTAGCAAGGATATCATCAACATAATCTTCCAATATTTTATGTATGTAATCATGAAATATCAATGTCATCGCTTGTTGATAAGTTGCGCCGACATTCTTTAATCCAAAAGGCATCATAACCCAACAAAACATTCCCCAAATAGTTGTAAATGTGGTTTTGTATTGATCTTGTGGGTTGATAAAGATTTGATTATAACCAAAAAATCCATCCATGAATGATAACAAAGCATGTCCAACAGTTGAATCCATGATCATGTCATTATTAGGAAGCGAAAAATCATCCTTTAAAGAGGCTTTATTCAAGTCATGAAATTCTGTGTATATTCTAATACTATTATAAGGTTTAACAATAGTGACAATATTTGAGATCCAGGGAGAACAATCAATAGGTTGAATGAAACCAATGTCAAGGAGTTTTTCAAGCTCTCCTTTAACATGCAAGGCTATGTTAGGGTGCATTTTTCGTATCTTTTGGCGAATAGGCTTAGCATTTTTAGAAAGAACGATGTTGTGTGTTACGATTTTCTAGTCAATTCCTCGCATATCTAAATATTTCCAACCAAATTTTTTAGGAAAATCATTAAGCAAATTTGTAGTGTCCTCTTGTTCTTCATCGTCAAGGCACTTCCCAATCTTAATAACTTTTAATTTATCATCTATGTCCATTGGTATGTCAATTGTATCTCCTAAGGGGAGTACATTTGACTTAGGAATTTTAGGATCATAGGATTCTTCATTAATATCACTATCTTTTTGCTTGGTACTAATCATAGCACAAGTAACCCATTTCATGGGAGGAGTAGAGGATGTGTTATCATAAACTCCTAACATTTTTTTTAAAGTTTCATCACTTTCAACATACTCCCAGGATGGTGGTAGCTCCATATCAAGTAGTTCAGGATGTTTGATTGTGAGATTGTGTCTTGATTGACATCTAATAGTGTTGATATTCAAAGATGGTCGTTGAGTGGCTTTTGTTTTCTTAGAAAAAGAATATCCCAACCCATTTTTTGTCTCTTGTGTATTAGGCTGTATAGGGAGGTGAATACCTTGTTCATTCTTTCCACATCCTTTTCGAGTATATCCCAATTTTTTCCCAAGTTCATAACCTTTCCCATAAATTCTTTCCATTTCCTTTGGATTAGGTTGATGTTGATAATCTATCACATCAAAATTGGTTGTGTACGTTCTAGTTTCTTCCAAAGTAGAAGAGATAGATTCTTGAGAATATTTTTCCAAATTCTAAGTTGACATAATGGCTGGTTTTTCTTGTTTTTATCCTCTTTTCATGTGAATTATAAGGATCCCCAATCATTACCTAGTAATTTAGACATCGATTCCTCATCTTGCTTCTTAATTTCAAGAGGCTCTATGTGAGATGTTGGAATTAATGTGTTCAGAGGACTTGTGGTTCCTTTTTCAAGGTGTAAGAAACTTTTAGGCTTAGGGTCTATTTCAACTTGATAAACTTTGTTGTTATAGATATATTTAATATACGATGAAGGGTTGAAGGCATTGCATTCATCTCATGAATCCATGGTCTTCCTAAAAGAAGGTTATACGAAAGATCATAGGGCATGACATGAATAGGAGTTTGCAGAGTAGCCACAATGATTGTAAAAGGTAAAGTGATTACACCAAGTGGTTGCTTTGTTGTATTTTCAAATCCTCGACTAGATAAGGAATCAACTTTTATTTGTGACTTGTCAACACGTAATCTATCGAGGAGATTCACACTACACACATTAAGGGAAGAACCATTATGAGTGAGGGTCCGTTTGATACCTATTCATTTGAATTGGGAAATTATCATAAAGGATGAATTTTGTTTTCATAACTCTAAAGGAGGGAGCTCATGTTGATGAAAAGTAATGTCTAGATTAACTCTATTCATTCCATGAATTAAAGCTGCCACATCATTTGGAGTTGTACCAGGAGGAATTGCTATGAGTTGTAATGTTGTCTAAAGGATAGTATGGTAATTTGGTGAATTCTGAAGTAAATCCCAAAGGGAAATCTTGGCAGGAGTATTCATGAATTGTTTAGTAAGATCGTACTCCTTTCTATGTAAGGGAAAACAAGGAGCATTAGGCAGATTAGGAGAAGGTAAATAGGGTGAGGTTGGTTGTGGTGGTTGTGGATTTTTTCAGGTATTATATGTATAAGCAACAATAATATTACTTGATTGGTACAACATATCAGTGTTAGGTGGGTAAAAAGTAAATTCAGGTTCATTTGAAGGGTGAATTTTATGCAAAGGTGGGTAAAGAATGAGTTGAGGTTGAATCACAATAACATTCTTTATTTTAGGTTGTTCACAACACACCTTAGTGGATGACTTAGGAGAGATGAAGTCTTGAAGGGCTTCATCTAACATATCAAAGTCATCACGACTAAAAGGTGTCAGAGGTAAGGTATCATTAGTTGGTTTAGGCTTCTCATGGCATGCCTTAGTGGATGAAGTGAGTCAACGGAAGTCTTGAAGGGCTTCATATAACTTATCTAAATCATCACTACTAAGAGGCTTGGATGATATGTTGTTTCTAAATTGAAGAATTTTATGTAAGGATTGGTTTGATGTTTGTGGTTTTTTGTTGTCATTGACTGATGAATATGATCTAAAAGGACTAGGAACTAATGTTGAAAAATGAAACTTTCAATAATCTAATGCTATCCATAAATTCCATGAAAGGAAATGATGCTTATGCCAATGACTGAAATATAATAGAAAATAATAGAACTGAAACAAAAATGTAATTACTAGAAACAAACACTTAAAAACTAACAATTAAATGCTAAAAATAGTGATGCAAAATGTGGACTGGGACTGACTCGCCCAAGGCGGCGAATGAGTCTTGGTAGGGTTTTTTTGAGATTTTTCTAATTTTTTTGGATGTTTTCTATGTTATCAAGTCTGTAGAATGCAAAGAAGTAATGGAAATGAAATAATTACATCTATATGATGCAATTTTGTAAATCCTATGATACAAAAACAATTAAAAAACATAATATAATAGTAATGCAAGGTAATCCCTCAGATGTAACTACAATGAAAATCAGAAAGAAAATATTCAATATGCAGGTTCACCAAAATGAACGGTAAATTTTTGGGTTGTAGGTTCTATGAGTCTCTTGCTCAATTAGGGGTTTTCACCTAAAGGAGAGAGATAGACCCCACACAAAATCTAGGTGGTGCACTCAAACTAATGCAAGTAAAATGAAAATATTCCTAAATGCAACAAAATGATAAAATGGATTGATTATTTATGTGAAATCTAAGAAATGTGAAGTGTTTGAAAACATAGTATTATTTGCAAAAGACCTAAAAAGATGAATAAAAATGCAAATAGAACAAAAAAAAAAGCTACAAGACTGAATGTGTGCACTTGTAAACTTGATGGAGACTAGAACATACTCTAAAAAACTATAAATGTTGACTTTTTGACTGATTGGGACTCATTCGCCACCTTGGGAAAATTAGTCCTAGACCAGGCTTTTTTCCCAAAATCCTTTTTCTGCCAAAAGGGTATTAGAATCTACACTCTACTTTGATAGACACCTCCAATGGGACTCATTTTCCATCCATGGTGAATCAATCCTTTTTCTATTTTTTGAAAGTTCAAGTTTCAGATTTGCACTTTGTCACCTGCATAATACTTCTTGATGAAACTTGGATCTGAATCTCTAAAAACACCTACAAAATAGCTTGAAATTTATTGTCTAATGGGGAGTTTTCCTTGGTGAAACCCCTAATTGGTAATTAAGCATTGGAAATATATTAAAATCTGCATAAAACCCCAGCCCTAAGTGCATCTAAGACTAGATAAATCTAAAGTAAAACCCTATTCTAATGTTCTAGAATAAGATTGTTTAAAGGAATTTGAATGATGCAAGACTTTAATCTAAGAAACCCTACAACATTTCAATTGAATGTAAATAACATGAAAACCTTAAATCTGAAGATAGAGTGAAAATGAAAGATGGAATCACTTTGAAAACATGTCTTTAGGCTTGATTTGATGGCTAGTTATCTCCTCAACTTAGATTTCCCCATGATTCTCCATAGGAATCCATGATCAACACCTTGCAATGAAAGATATTGAATGAGAAGTGAGCTTGAAGACTTGCAAAAACCCTATCTTGTTGTCCAAAAGCTTCAACTTTGTTGTAGAAATGCTAATGAAGCTTTTTGTGGAAGATATTCAACACTTGACTCTTGAATTTTGCTTGTAAAAATGACTAAAAACTATGAAAAATGACATAAAAATGTGTATTTATAGGCACCAATACCTAATTTCTTGTTGTTTAGACCTAAGAGGCCGACATTCAATGAAAAATTGAATTAAGTAGGTGAAATTCCCACTCAAAATTGAAAATTTCCCCAAAAGGGACTCATTCACCACCCTTGTGTTGGAATCAAGCAACATTGAGAGGGGGGGTGAATTTGTGTTGTGCAATTTTTAACTTTATTAATTTTATCTCTCAAGTGCCTACAACATTCAATCAAAAGAAAGATGCACAAAAATAAAACAATAACCAATAATACCATAACACAAGGATTTTTAAGTGGAAACCCTGTTGGGGGAAAAACCACGGTGGAGGTTAATCCACAATTTGAGTACCCAAATATAAGTGTTTTAAAAAATGGGAATGCACAAGTGCATTCAGGCACATTGCCTAGAGCTCACTACTCAAAATCTGGAAGACTTTGTGCCTTACAAAGATTTGGATTACATCAAAATGTTGAACTGAGAAAGTAGCATCTACAAATGCTTGATTACAGTTCCAGTTACGCTCATAGATCAGATTCTAGACCTTCTTTCTAATTTTTCACTTCACTTTGTTCTATCTCAATGTACTTCACAAAATCCTCTACTGCACAAGTGAAACTATGCATAAACACTTAACTACACTTCTGATATTCATAGCACACATCAACACATCACACACACACACACCAAAATGAAATAACCAATCTCTTATATATATATCTACTACCAAGGATTCAATTGCTTTATGTCGGCTTCAATAAAATATAAAATATTTTCCAACGGTCAACTCAAGTCATGAATATCATTTAATAGACATCCACCAAAGTTGGCCATAGCATAGTGAGGAACCAAAACAAAATCTTCAATATGAAAATACTCCAAATAATTTCACCATGAATATCTGCAACATCCCACATTCACTTAGTCTTCCTTCTAACATTGTTGAACAAAAAATTGAATGACCGGATCTCCTAACTCGTACAACACTCGATGCGATGGCACAAAACTTGAGAATAAGACATTTCGTATACCCATCAAGCTTCCTTGAGATCAAAAATCCAAACTAATAAATTGGTAATGCAAACTACTTGACAGATTCAACTTCAGACGGATACGTTGTTCTTTACTCTGTCTTTCGGTATGGTCATATACTATAGTGTGGACCAGATCAATGACTTAGGTTGCCATCAATGAAAACACCAGAAGTCATATGCCAACAATCTCCCCCTTTGGAATTGATGGAAACACTTAGTGAAAATGACTAAGTGTTGGGACCTTCAAAACTTCAAAAATCCATAGCTGACAAAACTTGACAAAACTACCCTTGAGTTTTTGAAGGAATTTTTCACTACTCTCTCTCCCCATTTGACATCAATGAAAAAAGATAATAAAATATTTTTCTTCTCCCCCTATGAAGTGTAACCAAAAACTTATGCAAAAACTGATTCAATTTTTTTGAAGACATACAACCACTATTTAGTTAGAAGATTATTTTGAATTTTTCTTTCATCTCCGAAAGAAACTTCTTCCATGATTCCACTACAATCCTAGTGATTACTATCATTCTATTATTTTCAAATGTTTGGTTGATAATTTTGATAAGGGATTCTGGAATGGTGATGCCTTCTAATATTTTTCCTTTCCTCAGTATCTCAATCAATTGTTCCAACCTATATTCTTTTAAGTCCTTCACTTTCCAAAAGGTGTGAACAATCCTATTCTTGGTGTTTTGAACATTTGTATGCTCTAACTAAAATTCTTGAATCCTTTTCTTAACTACACCATCTTGATCTTGAAACATGTTAAAAAAATTTCCAATACTATTCAGCTATGTTTCAATTTGTTATAGCTTTTCTTTGTACTTGTCGATCACATGAGGCCATCAAAGACAGTAGTTATAGATTTTTTTGTTGCACTTATGCATTTCCTTAATTAATTCATGTGCCTTTTGAGTTTGGTGAGTGACAATCTATACTGCTTCTTCAGGTGTAGGATCACTTCTTCTTCCTTGTTTTGATACTCAGAGTCAATGATTTCCTTGATGCATTAAATCATCTCTTCTCGAAACATATTCTGCAAACTCTCTAATTTGATATGGTTGTCTACAAGATGAGCACTTAGTACACTTAAGATCATGTCCTACTCATATGAAGGTTTGATAGACCATATGTTCCCAATTTTCTGCATTCCATCTTCCTCATGAATAAGCTGTATTAGCTCTTCTTTGGTTAAATCACCTTCTCCTTCACTTTCTTCTGTCATTGCCTTTTCTTGTTCTAGTTCAACTATTTTTAGTTCTTTTCTTTGGGTGTCCTTAGTTTCCTTATTAGATTCCTCATCTGGTATGTCCAATATCATATATTATTTTCCTTTCCCTTCAACTCTTGGAGTCTTGCATGTTGGTGGAGTACAAATAGAAATTTATTTTGCTCTTTTCTTCTTTCTCTCTATCTCAATGGAGGAGGAACCAACTTTAGGATCCTTTACTGGAATGGAAATACCAATTAACCCAAACTTCCTTAGCAAACCCTTAAAGAAACTTTCATATACTTGATCACAATTTCCCAAATTATTAGAATATATGTAAATCTTCTTGCAAACTGGTTCACTCTCTTCCCATATTACATTGTTGTTTAGTGGTAAGAAATTCAGAAAATACATCATAAGGAATATAACAAAAGTACCAAACCTGAAAGGGTAATCTTCCTTCTTTCTCAATTGTACATTCTCCATCAGTTGATCTTTCAATAATCCATAAAGATCAAAATCTTGATCTTCCATTATCATCTTGTGAGAAATGTAAACTGCACCTAGCGAAGTTGCATCTTCTCTATTTCTGAAAAAGATTTTGTAGGATATTCCATGCGCAATGTACCTTGTCACTGAATCTCTAATTGTGGAGATTATCAATGCCCTTTGATCTCCAATTACTCTAATTAGGGTTTCAATTTATTTATTTCAGATTGATTTCTTCCTTGGCACATCCCCAACTTTGCATAACCCAGTTACAATTTCAATAACTTATTTCGAGATGTGGTAGGGTTTATCCAGAGTCGGAATATTGTCATTCAATTTTTTCAGAATAAACTCGATGATATCTGTGTTTATGAAATAGGGGAATTCACTCCAAATATCCAAGCTTTTGTGTTTCGCTTCTTTCAGCCATTTCAATTCATCATGTGACTACATGTTTCTTTTAGCTCTAATCTTCCCACTTCTATACTCATCTAAGGTTTTTATCATTTCTTTGATTTTCTTTCTCCATTTTACCTTCCGTGACACATTTCTGAAAATAAGTTCTTCAAACTCACACCAAATTAGGATAAAATTTGAATACAACCCAAGCACCCGGTGGACTAGGGTTCTACCTCACCAAGTACGCTTTTAAAATTTTGATGCAAAGTGCTCTCCTTGTTTTCTTCGATACAAAGTGGAAAATAAGGGTTTTAACTTGCTTTTTATAACTTGCACACTTAAATTTTGTTGTAATAAATTATTTTTCCCTAACTTATCTAGATAACCTATTTTCTCAGTCAGAAAAAAAAAAACTTTTGTAGACCTTCAACTTAGTATAATATCCTTCCCAACTATTTCAACAACATCTGTAGATCATTAGTGCAACCACTATACTCATCCACATCCTAGATTTAATTACTAACAGGGGGATTGAAGGATTTTCT
>VDFB02375792.1:0-14074 GCA_007258455.2 Sequoia sempervirens | reverse complement strand
CTTCTTGTGCATATCCTACAACCATAATATTTTGTGAGATCACATTTCTTAGAGGCGTTCTGTTTCCTCATTCTGCATACATGTCTTTCAGTGTATTTGCTGCGTATATCAACTATAACCTCTAGCAAGTTTCTCGCCCCTCTAATCTCCTCCTCGCTAGTAAGAATCATTCACTTCTCCAATTTGGCGTAACTGCAGCCTGGAAATAAGGTTTTGGATGGTGCTTTTAGGGTATGTTTACTAAAATGAAAATTACAGCCAAGATTACTTTATTTTATTTATTTATTTATTTTTAAAGTCATTTTTATTTAAATTATTAACCATCTCTCATAAAAAGGAAATTGATCGTAATTAGCAATTGGTTATGATTTTATTGTTTTGGGTACTTTCATTGTTTGGTTTATTTCGCATTTAAAAAAATTTAGCAATAATCATATCTAAATAGTTATTGTAAATAGATTGGTATCAAGTAGAATATCTTTTATGAAACTATGTTGGTACAGATGGTTTAAACTTAATTTCTCCTATGGTCGCTGCCCTATTACAATTTATATCCTTTTCTATTAAAATTATAATTATTGTTACCCATCCAACACTCTAACCTTGCTCGTCCTATCTGTGGAAACATATGTTCGTTAGAATATTTTTATTCATTGTATCTAATTTAGAACGGAAAAGTAGGTTAAAGATTTTAACTTGAGATTTTATTTAAATAAAAATTAAAAATATGGAGTGTATATTGACCTTTTCTTATATGTTCTTTTATTTGGTAATTTAATTTTTATAGTACTAATTTCGTGATATCTTTTAATTCGTTTATATTTCTGTTAGTTTTAGAATTAGATAAATGTTATCTCAATATCTTTTCTCCTCGCATGCTTTTATGTTTGGTTAATGGATAACTTGGCAAATGGGTAATGAAATCTTTCCTATTATTTTTAAGACCTACGAATCGTTATGTGAGATGAACATTTTTGTATAAACATTCATTCATGTAATTGTGTGACGTGAACATTAGTGTGATTGTTTTATATTTATAGGTTATGAAGTAGATAGGGATATGTTGAAAATAAGAAAATTGCTTGGTTAAGATAGTTTTATTTTGATAATTAGGAGAGTAGATGGTTGTAGAGTTGACTGTGTATTTATGGATGGATGTAGGGATTATGATAATTAGATGATTTTTTTAAATGATGACTATCCCCTTATTCTCTATATGGATGCTTACTTGTTTCATGATTGATTTGATGGTTTGAGCCAGTTGATTTGTATCAAGATGATTATGTATTTTTATTTTATTTTATTTGAGTTTTGTTTATGGATGGAGCTCTTTTGTGTCATAAAGTCGTGATTAGATTTTTGGTCCTCGCGGAGGGATAGAAAGTGTTCGTGTGACTATTATTATTCATTAAGTGTATCCCTGTATTTGAGGATTGTTATGATGAATTTGTTTCAATATATCTCTTGAGTTGTTGATGAGTCAAATCAAAAGTTCTTTGAGTTATGGGTATTCCGAGAGGAGAAAATAGAGGTTTCCCTTGGATTCTCGAATTAGTTCGTATCAAAGTTGTTGATGTTGTTAATGGAGTTGTTGATCTTGTTTTGATGTATTCTCTCGTTATATTTGAATCGCATTTGGTTCTTCAAGGTTTTGCTTTTATTGTTGTCATATTTTCATGGGGAAACCCTAGTGTAAACTTTTTGAGAATCTTCCAGAGGCTTGTTTTCATGATTGGTCAATGTTCTCTCTCTATGTGCTTTGAAGTGGCAAATGCCTTGGTACTTGGATTTTGAAAAGGGTTGTATGAGAATTGTAAGATTTTGATTGTGTTTATAGCGAGATGGGTAATGCCTCGCATGTTTCTCTTTTGTGATCTATTGTACTTGTTATGTTGTACAACCCTTGGATTTTGGTCTTTTGTGTTTTGAGTGTCTAGAGAGAGAGAGAGTGGCTCTAAGTGGGTGGTCGGCGCACAAAGGGGCGCCAGGATAGCCCTTGTTAGAGTGAAATTAATAAGTGATAATTTAAATAATTAACTAGGGGGTGGGTAGAATCACATTAAAAAGATAATTGATGCATCATCCGTCGTTTAGCGCTATCACAGGCTAAAGGGGATTGAGAAGGCCGTGGTTGGCATGTTCGTTGCCTTGTCTTCGTGAAGGGTAACGGATCCGCATGAGCAACCCTATGGGGTGGCGCCTTGAGACAGGTAGTCTGGATAACCATAGATGGAGGCGGCTCCTAGCGCTTGGTTTTGTTTGGATAATTCATCAGTAGACGGAGGCGGCGCCTTGCGTTAGTGGTAGTCTGGATAATCCATGTAAGCCATGTGATGACACTCTCCTCTAACACTCCTTCTTATGTTGTTACTTTGGGAATCCTCTGGAAGTGGTTCTTTGTCTTGAACTGATGAAACATAGTTGTTTTGAATTGATTTATGGTTTACCCTATTTGATCTTTGGTGTATTCTCTGGTCTTGTATAAATCTTGTGGATGTTGGGTTTTGACCTTGTACTCTTATGGTACTGTGATATGATGTTATTGTATTGTGTCATTGTGATTCAGAATTGTGTTACGTTTATTAATTCAGTTTGATTTGAAAGTGTTTTATGATCTTCCTTTGGTTCCTTGTTTACTGGCTATTGCCTTGAATTATGTGATGAGATTTATGATTCTTGGATGTGGTTGATTATGTCATTGTAATTTCTGAGTGCTATGATACTTTTGTATGACGTTGAGTCTTGTGGTTCTCTGTTGGATGTTCTTGGTTGAGGTCTCTTTCTTGTTAGCTCCTAGCACGGGGGGTGGGTCTTCGGACTCACATGGTCGGGTGGAACGTGCCAAGCACCCCATTGGGTTCCCAGTCGAGGATTGAGAGGTGCGGATTGGTGTTGTTGCAGCGACTCCAGAGTTGTATCTGTCTTGGAGCCAGTTATGATACTTTGTATTCATTTATTCATTTGTATCATGCTATCTGGTGATGGTTTCACTTATATTTGGAACACTCTTGTATCCTTGTACTTCTTAAACATTGTACTGTAATGAAATGTTAAACTTGGTGTGGATATTGACCATGGTAGTTGTTATTCAATGTGTTAGGATGATCATGCATATGATGTATTTGCGTATTCAGATGGTTTCTTATCATTGATCATCATGTATGTGTTATATTTTTTAATGCTTACTTTATATCTTTGGATTTTATTCTTTATGGTTGTTGTATGGATCTAAGTCGCGTAATGACTCCTCGTGTACCCCAAGGGATGTATGTGTTAATGAATCTATTTAAATGAAATTCATGTTATGACTTGATGTGTATTACATGTATGTTATGTGTTTATTAAAAAAAGCTGGTAATTATTGTGTGATTGTCCTTGGGGTTCAGACGGCGGGTACACAAAACCTCTTGTATTTACTTTCTTTATGAGACTTCAAGCCCTTCATGGATAAACTACTTGTAGTAGCAATACCTTCCTCAATGGCTTTAAAGGTTAACCTTCTTACTTTTTAACCAAAATTTTAATAACATTCAATTTTGTGTAATTTATGGAGCACTATTATCATTTTAATTCAAAATAATGTAAGAAATTTATATAAATTTAAAAATTTAAAAATCCTAAAATAATAGTTTTAAATTAATTGAAAACATGGTTGGACCCCTCTAATTTTGTGGAACTATTTCTTAAAATCTATTTTAGTTGAGTTTTATATAATAGGCAAAGGAAGCCACATATGGCATTAAGACCTTCCTTGATGGTCTTTACTAGGAAATTTTTAATTTCATTCATAGGTAAAGGTATTTTAAACAAAAGTTGTGTTTGGAAATCATCTAATGCATAAAGACAAATAATGTCAAACTTAAGCCCTTAATTTTATAAATAACTTAAAATAATTTATAACATGGGTAAACACTAGAGTCAATCACATAATCTATCATATATACTTAAATCAATCAAATTGCATATCATTTTTATCATTCTAATGACTAGCTTCCAAATAAAATCATCCTTCTAAATAAGTTAAAGTGCTCAATTATGGTTACACGTTAGGTCAATTTTACTTCTTGTAAAATAATATAATTAGTAGACTCATAAGATCTTCTAAACATACAATCAGTAGCTCTCTTGCTTCTTGAGATTCTTTAGCTTTTACATTTAAACTATTAAAATTCATAATTAAACATGTGGTAACACCAAATATATTCTATTAATAAAAATATAAAGCCTTAATTTCCTTCCTCTTTTGGGATACTTGGATCTACAACAAATTATGTGCATCATTCCATCTTTCATCAATGATTTGGAACATCAAGGATTGATCATTATGCATCATTATACAAAGCTAGTCCATTATATCTAGTTGTGGATTTTGTATAGGAAACTTTTAAATTTTAAAATATGTAAGAGTTGATTTATTTTACTATAATATCCAAGAAATTTATAAAAATAAGAGTAATAAAATAGTTATTAAATATTATCTAAATGAGTAAATATAACCATATTTTCATATGGAGTATTTTATATTATCTATAAGATTTGAGATTATAATAGAGAAAATATGTAGAAAGATTAAATCAAGTCATTTTCTCCTATTCTTTCATTATTCTTTTCTTTCTATACTAGGGTTAAATCTTCATATAGGTTTGTTGTGTACTTATAAGAAACCTTTGTTGCTTAGTATCATGTTCTTTATGAATATGATGAAGTTTATTTCTAATTTTTTGGTTTCCTCCTTATCAAAATATTGCTTCAATAATTTAGAAATCATATTTACAAGCTTATATCATATCTCTCATTTTCTTCTCTTATTTGTACCTTCAATAGTGGCTAAATTGATTTTACATGACCACCAATGTTAAGTAATGATGCTTTCTATTTATTACTAGTTGTATGAAATAAATCTTAGATGCAACCTTTATCAATATTTTTTAAGTCTTTAATGGCACATTTTGTACTAGAGAGCACACTTGTAAATTTAAAATTTAGAACTATTTGGATTATGTTTTGTGTGCAATCTAGTAATTTGAATGTTTTGATTATTAAAAACTAGATAGATGTTGAATGTTTTTTTGTTAATGCTATAAAAAAATATTATTGATGAGTAGATGAATTATTAGCACTATTTTAGATTTCTATTCCCCATATCTAGATATATTATTTACCAAGGTCTCACTACTCCTTTAGGTGTACATACATATATATAACATGGAAAATGTAGATGTTGCATTTGAGCCAGAAGGATTTTTTGCAAATACCAGTATTGAGATTAAGAAATTTAGAGTCTAATTAGCATAGGGTGCAAACACAGGGATATATTTTGAACCATGCATGTCAATATTACATAGTCTAGAAAAACTGAGAGATGAACTTGATAGGACTAGTGCATTTTCCCAAGATAGAGTAGCTCCTATTCTCTCTCGCATGTAGGAAGAAGTACATGGCAGAGTTCCCCTTAAACAAATACATGATAGTGTGACCAAAAAATGATGAAAACTAGTTGTTTTCCATTCTATCAAAATGTGTGTAAGGTTAGGGGATACTAGGTCACTAGATGTGTTGATCATGTTATGGCCTCATTGATCTACCCATGATTTCTCGCAACACATGGTCAATACCCAAACAATGACTAGATTTCATTGTAATTTGTTCAACAATTGTATGTTGAGGTCCATTTGGGCCTCAAAGTCAACTACTTGGACATTCCAACATATGTTGGTCAAGGGCATGGTAGGATTGCTGATAGGCCCACCTATCATTGAGCAGATAGACCACCCCTAGTGTTTAGGGTATTGGTTGGCGAGAGGTCTCTAGCTCTCACCCAAGCTCTAGCCCCCATAGAAAATGAGGTTTTCATTGCTTCCCAATAGGAAGCAATTGACACTGTAGGTGACATTGAAGCTGGCACCACTAGGATATCTATTGATCATGCAGGTCAATATTTTATGTCTAGACATTCCCAATCCACACCATTTTCAACATAGTGGACCACCATGGATCCTTATACAATGAACAACATCCCTACTCCCACAGAGCTTGAAGAACTTACAAGAGATATGGCACACATGACTTTGCATTGTTTAGCTGAGGACCTCTTGGAGGCATATGCCTTCATTGCATTAGAATATGGGATCGATATAGAGCATGTTAGAGATTATTTGATATGTGTAGGTTGTTCACTTCTAGGATCCCATCACTCTCAGCTCGACACTAGTGCACATCAGGATCTACCTATAGATCATTCAACAATTGTATGAACTATGGGTTTTACTGAGATGTTGATTGGTTTTGGTTCATCATCGTTGATTCCATCTCACCTACATAGTCCTCTTCACTCATCATTTATGGCATGACATGGGATAGATCAGATGGATACAGATGTTGATTCATCAATTGACCATATAATTGATATGGTGGAGGCAGCCATTTTAGAGGACTCAGGTCATTCGATATCAGATGATGTGCATGTATGCATACATGTGCATGTTTCAATTCATTTTTAATTATTTTTAAATTTTAGTTTTAACTAGATATTCATGTATTGATATATATGTATATATATTGTAGGCAGACATGCCTCATGTCACTCCTAGCCTTATTTGTCTAGATCATGTACATCAACATGACTATGTTGATGAATCTATTGCCAGTGGACATGTGAGTTTTAATTTTTTATATATAAATGTGTAGATGTACATGTATATGTATGCATAGATCTAGATTGATATTTAAAAATATACAAGTGCATTCTTAAAAATAACTTTCATAAAATTTATTTAATATAAATTATATTTATTTAACACATTTTGTCCACATTTTTATTTGCAAGGCTCAACATATCCATCAAAGTAGGACCGTTCTCATTCAGATGGTCATTCGACTAGGAGTCGACATTCATATTAGGTCTTGCAGTAGATTTATGATCTTTACTACATGTATTCACTTATATGTTGATCTTTAGTATTTGACATTTGATGATCTCTAACTTACATTTGCTTATATGATATACATGTACATTTTCTTATTTGATGATCTTTAGTATTTGACATTTGATGATCTCTAACTTACATTTTCTTATATGATATACACACATTTGGATCTTTGCTTATAACATGTTACATGTTTATACATTGAATCTATTTACATGTATGTATGTGTTTACTTATGTTTACATGTTTATATGACATATGTATACATTTGCTTATATTCAATATACATACATTTGTGACGAGGGAGAAAACTCGAGACACATAACAATACTCACAGAATAGAGAATAATATTTTATTCAAAAATATGGAAATATTACATGCAGAGGATCCCAAATTCTCGAGCTTTGTGATACATGCAAGCTACAAAAGTTTCAGAAAAATTACAAAAATCACAGAAGTTCCGCTTTCGAAACATGCAAACTCTTTTTCCCAAAAAAGCTACCGAAAAATAAGAAACTAGCCCATAAATAGCCCCTTTTCGGTTTGAAGCCAAAAAAACATTCGAGATAAGAGTCATTTTGGCACCAAAAATTACAATTTGAAATTCAAAAACTGAGTCCTAATTCAAAATTTTTCCAAAAATCGGCCAACTTCTCGAAGCCATAACTTTTGATCTGGGAATCCATTTTTTGAACCGTTTGCACTGTCGGAAAGGTCTCAAAGTGAAGAACATGCTGAGAACCTACTCCACTAGTTCTGACAATTTCTAGGCCCATATGGGACTGTTTAGTGCCTCAAATTGGACTGGGAAGGTTTTTCAGGGAAAAAAGTAGAAACTAGAACTTGAATAAATTTTAAACCGTGAATGATCTTGACTTGATTCTTTTGCCAAAGTGCTTATTTTTATGTCTTGAACCTTCCCATGAATTTATATCTTCCCACACCTTCAAATTCACACCTGCTAAAAATAGTAGTTGAGTAGAAAAAATAGAAAAAATAGTTCTGAAAGTTGGGAACTCTTATTTGATGAAAAGGGTATCAAGAAATGCAAAAACATCTACAAAAATTAAACAAAAGGAACATAAATGGAAAGAAAATTTTTGGGTGATGTAATATTTCCATCACACCACTAGATGCTCTTGCATCAAACACCCAGGGTAATTTGAGAAGTGACCCCATCACATCTCAGATGGTTGAGGAAAACCCAAACAGTCAAGATCTTCCTTAGACAACCATGATGAATCTTCCACAAGAATTCCTCTCCACTTCGCCAGATATTCTTCATATTGCCTATTTCTAGTACTCCTTCCCACATGGCTATCCAAGATTTTTTCAATCTCCTCCTTCTTTGATGTAGATGCTAGAATGCCACACTGTTCTATTTTTGGTACTTCCTTTGTGCCACTTTCATGATACTCTATCAAATCTAAAATATTAAACACAGGGGAAATATTGACTCCATCTGGCAACTCTACCTCATATGCATTCCCTAATTCATGCCTCTTCACAATTTTAGAGGGACCACACTTCTTCATCTTCAATTTGTTATAGGTTCCTACTGGAAACCGTTCTTTCCTCAAGTGCACCATCACTTCATCACCAATTTGAAACTCCTTATACCTCCTCTTTTGATCTTCCTTAGCCTTATACTACATATTCATCTGGTTAATATGTTCTCTCACCTTCTCATGCATATTCCTTATGTGCTCTGCAAATTCTTCAGCCTCAACACTAGTCTTCTTCTCTTGGTCCATCTTTCTTAGTTCTATAGTAGTTCTGGGACTACCTCCATACACAACCTGGAATGGTGATCTACTAGTGATTTTATTGACATAATTGTTGTAAGAAAATTCTTCTTGGGGTAAGATCAAGTCCCATCCCTTGGGTTTATCTCCTACCAAGCATCTTAGTAGGTTACCCAGACTTGTGTTCAACACCTTAGTATGCCCATTAGTTTGTGGATGGTGTGTAGAACTGAACTTCAACTTTTTCTATTAGGTCCTCCAAAAGTATCCCACAAACTTGGTGTCACGATCTGAAACTATACTCTTTGGTAGACCATGTAGCCTCACCACCTCTCTGAAGAACAAGTCAGCGATGTGGACTACATCATAGGTCTTCTGGCATGGGATGAAATGTGCCATCTTTGAAAACCTGTCAACTACCACAAATATTGAATCATTCACTCTTTGTGTCCTTGGAAAACCAAGAACAAAGTCCATACTTATATCTTGCCAAGGCCTCTCTGGTACATGTAAGGGCTGATACAACTTTGTATTCTGGATCACTCCCTTAGCCATCTGACACACCCTACAACTCTGCACAAAATTCTTCACATCTTGTGATAACTGAGGCCAATAATAATGCTCTCTGATAATGGTAATGGTCTTATCCCAACCAAAATGTCCTACCATTCCTCCACTATGGTTCTCTTTTACCAGGTTCTCCCTCATGGAACTCCTCAGGATAGATAATTGACTTCCCTTAAACAACATGCCATCCTGGATTATGAAATCCAACTACTTTGTCCTGTCAACTGTAATAGGCTCCTTGCAAGCTTTCCAAGCTTCTACAAAATCAGGATCTTTAGGATACAACATCATGAGTTCATTGAACCCAATCACTTCAATATGCATCTCTATCAACAATGTATGCCTCCTACTTAAGGCATCTGCAACCTTGTTCGAGTTCCCACTCCTATGCTTTAAAAAAAAGGTATAACTTTGCAAAAATTCTACCCATTTCATATACCTTTGCTTTAATTTTCCCTAACTATTCAGATACTATAATGCTTGATGATTATTAAATAGAACAAATTCCTTTGGTAACAAATAATGTCTCCATTTTTTTAATGCTTGAACTATTGCATAAAATTCTTGATCATATACAAAGTACTTTCTCTTTGCATCGTTTAACTTTTCACTGAAATGGGCAATGGGCTTAACTTCTTGGCTCATCACTACTCCAATGGCACAACCACTGGCATCACAATCCACATGAAACACCTTATTGAAATCTGGTAGGGCTAAAACTAGTTGCTCTATCACTTTCTACTTCAACAAATCAAAAATCTTCACTACTCCAGTGCTCGACTTGAACTCTTTTTTATCCCCTCTCATTTTTCAGTTAGGGGTGTACAAATACTACTAAAGTTTCTAATGAACTTTGTATAAAAATTGGCCAAACCATGGAAAGATCTCACCTTAGTAGCAATTCTTGGGGTAGGCAATTCTAAAATAGCCTTCACCTTCTCTAGGTCCATCTTGAGACCTTCTACCAAGACAACAAACCCTAAGTAAACTAACTCCTTCTTCACAAAACTACACTTTTTCAGATTAATCAACAATTCCTCTTCTCTCAGTTTCTCAAAAGCTCTATGAATATGCATTAAATTCTCATGCAAAGTCTTACTGAAAATCAAAATATCATCTAGATATACAATAACAAAACTTCCCAAAAACTCTATCAATAACCCATTCATGAGCCGTATGAATGTGCTTGGTGCATAGGTTAGCCCAAAGGGCATGACTAACCACTCATATAGGACCTCTTTGGTCTTGAAGGTGGTCTTCCATTCATCTCCCTCATGAATCCGCATCTAGTGATATATGCTCTTCAGATCAATTTTTGTGAAGTACTGTGCTCTACTCAAATAGTCCATCAGGTCATCAATCCTTGGCAAGGGAAATCTATACTTGATTGTTATCTTATTTATGGCTCAGGAGTCTATACACATCCTCCACTCCCCATGATTCTTTAGTGCTAGTACTGTAGGTATTGCACATGGGCTCAGACTCTCTCGAATCAAACCCTTCCTCAACAACTCCTGAACTTGTCTGTTCAAATCCTCATTTTCTGCAAGAGTTATTCTATGAGTTGCCTTATTTGGAAAACTGGCTCGAGGGATCAGGTCAATCTCATGACTGATCTTCCTCATTGGTGGTAAACCCTCAGGTATGTTATTAGAAATAATCTCCTGAAACTCATCCAATAGTCTAGAAACTTCTATTGGAACATTTTCACTATCTTCCTTTTCCATTCTAGGAATTAATGCATAACACATACACTTATCCTTCATGCCTTCTAAAAATTTCCTTCCAATGAAAAAAAAAATTCTAGCACTACTGCATACCTTTTCTTCATCCTTCTTCAGGGGTTTCAACTTATGATGGATTTCATCCTACAACAGGGAAAAAGTGTTTGCATGGCCATCATGTACAACTCACCTCTCGAATTTCCACGACCTCCCCAACAACATGTGACATGCATCCATAGGGATGATATCACATAGTACCTCATCATGATAGCTTCTGATCTTGAACTTCACCAGGCACTGCTCATTGACCAAAAGTTTGTGGTCTTTCTGCAACCAAACAATCCAATATGGATGTGGATGCCTTTCCCTTTTTAGCTTTAACTTTGTAACCATCTATAACACCCCTCCATTTTGGATGTTGGATTGGAAATGTTTTCCTTGTAATACTTTGTTATGTTTATGATGTGACTTTGGAACTTGGTTACTTTTGATCTCAATTGTTAAACGATGTGAAAGTTATATTTCGATGTGATATTATTTTACTCTGATGTTATCTTTATGGAATGCTTTGGATTAACTTAGAAGATAGTTGATTTAATGATTTTTTATACTTGTGATTATGTTAATGGATGTTAGAATCATTAGTTAGTATTTTGTATTGGTGAAGGGGACGGGATAGTATCACTCGCTTGTGAGTGCCCTATGATTATGAGATTTCCTCTTCACAGTGTGTTTGATCATATTATATATATATGCATGTTCGATGTACTCTTTGTTTGCAGGTTGACAGGTACATGACATTGACTCCACCTGGTTCATAGGTTTGAGCATGTCCATTGACCAATGGCAATCGATTGGGAGATAGTAGCTAGGTTTTCCATGCCAAGTCGTCACCCTAGTCATAGCATGTTGTCGGGTTGTCGTCAGGGTTAGTTGTTTTAATTTGGTCATTTTCACCTTGAGTATTTATTTAATTTCAAATTTTAGAGGGTATTAAATGTTAGGTGTAGTTTAATTGATGATTAAATATATTTAGTTGCAATGTTGAAACATTATTTATTTTATTGATTTATTTGATTTAATTAATCAAATAATTTTTAGTTTAATGATTAACTAGGTTAATGGTGATAAATTAAATGAAATAGTTGTTTTGGCATTATTGTATATTTAGATTCAAATTTAAAATGGAAATGGAAATCATACTAGATATTTAAGTTAAATTTAAAATAAAAATAGAAATGTGGATTATATTTCACTTTTTTGAAATTTTGGATAAAATAAATTATTTGCCTTTGAAATGCTTTTGTCTTGAATGAAAATTTGAAAAATGCATGAGATTTCAATTTGAAAGTAAAATTGTTTTAAAATTAAAAAATGGAAATATCCTCCTAATGTTTAAAAATAAATTTCGTGAGTGGGATATTTTTAGGGTTTTTGCCAAATTTGGGGAAAGACCTATGTAAAGAAATGAAACTTCATTTTGTTTGGAAATTTTTGGATTTTGGTGGAGAGCTTGGTTGTGGCTGAATTTGGAGTTGAAGGAAATATTGGAACCACCATTGTTGAAGTCTTCAAGCTTGGGGAGAAAATGCCAGGTTCATCCTTGCTTTCTTTTATTTTCTTGTTTCCTTTTTTTGAAAGAGCTTTAAATTTGGAAATGTTGTTTTAGATTCAATAGAAAACCATGTGAAAAGATTTCAAAACTTGCAAATTTGTTGTTGGATTTAGAAATGAAAACCAAAACCTCAAACATAATGAAAATAGGAAGAAAACCCAAAAGAAAATCTCCATTTCAAACTGAATTTTTAAACCCTTTTGTTGTTTGGGCAAATTTATTTGGATTTTGGTAAAAATGTGTTGGTTCTGTTCAATTTGAGCCTCGAAAATGAAATCCTTGGTATGTAGTTGTAACATATTCCTCAGATATACATATATATATATATATATATATATATATATATATATATATATATATATATATATATATATATATATATATATATATATATATATATATATATATATATATATACTTCCATACATATATATACAACATATTTACAAATATATATTTGGTTTTAATCCCTTTCAAAAAAAATTATTTAGGTTTTCAAAACACACAAGGTTGGCCCTGTATTTCGCAGCATTTAAAAAACATTTTTTTTTCTTATGCAAAAAATAGAGGGTTTAATTTTTCATTGGCTGTAGAGGGGAGGGCCGAAGCCCTGTACCCCCCACGCACCCATATGGGAGGCGCTGCTCCCACGCAACTCCCCCCATGGGAGGCGTTGTGTGGAAGCAGCGCCGCTGCCTATGGGTAGCGACGCCACCCACATAGCACCCCCGATACGGGGGAGGCTGTGCTGGCAGCGCTCTTCCCCATATGAAAGGGGCCCGCGCCCCTTATGGGGTTTGTGTTTTATTTAATTTTTTTTTTTTTATATTATTTAATTATTATATAGTATATAATAATCTATATTTATATTATATATTATATATATAATATAAATATATGTTATTGGTATATACATTTAATATTAATATTAAATAATAATTATTGGTATAATAGTTTATTTATATATATGTATTATTATATATATATTTATGTATATATATTATATACTTTAATGAGTATATTTATATATATATAATGTATATATGTATATTTAGTGAGTTAAATTTATTATTTCAATGGGAATTGGTTATTTAGATATAGATGCATATAATAGTATTTAGATTAAATATAAACTTTTATGTGTATATATATTTTGTATATTGTATTTGGCATAGATGAGTTTTAATTGATTAATTTATTCTATGTTGAAATAAAGATTAATTAATTTTAACTAAATGTTTTATTTATTAAAATATTTTGATTATGAATATAATTGTTAAACTTAGAGATAATGAATGATTTATTTTAATCGAATGAGATTTAGTTGATTTATTTAATGCTAAGTTGAAATAAAGACTAATTTATTTGATCTAAATGTTTTAATTATAGAATACAATTGTGGAACTTAGAATAAATGATTGACTTATTATTTAATGTAAATGTTTTATTAATCAAGTGGTTTTATTTATAGTATATAATTGTAAAACTTAGAGTTA
>VDFB02375791.1:0-20140 GCA_007258455.2 Sequoia sempervirens | reverse complement strand
GACTAGAAAAACATAGGCAACAAAAACTTGGCTCTAGTGGTTATATGAAATTAGTCGCACAAATTGTAAGTATCAATAAATGAAATATTGCATCCAAATAATAAATTGCAAATAATTTTGGTTTTATCACACCTTAGAAGAAAAATTCATGATCTTATGCAAAAATGTAGGGCTTTGAATTCAATAGAGTTCCCACAGAAGAGGACCTGAATATTGCCTTTTAGCAAGGCTATGGAGCCATGGTTGAACACCTAAGAGTCTTGACTACGCAAACACAATGATCTTCCACTACATCCGACACGTAGGTAAATAAACAAATTGAATACTTGTGCAATCTATTCAATATTAATTTCCACCATAAAGTAATTACATGCCTATTTGTTTTAAACATACAAGCAATGATAATACTACACATGACATTGGAATGCAGCCTGGTGAGGGTGGAGCACAACCTAGAAATGAAGGTCACGATGCGCATCTTGGTAATGGATGTGTTCATGTGCTATACAAAATGTAGTATGGATTAATACAATTAAACACCTTTAGTTGCAATTGGTGTATTAATCAATGTAACCTTTCATGTTTCAACTTTAGAGCATGTAGAGCTTGATTAGCATGTTGAGCATGATCAGGCTAGAGAAGATTAGGAACATGATGTGGCCCCATTAGGTAATGAGGAGCACTCTAATGTTCTTTTAAACATATTTAATTACAATTGGTGTATTAATTAATGTAACCTTTCATGTTTCAACTTTAGAGCATGTAGAGTGTGATCAACGTGTTGAGCATGATCAAGCTAGAGAAGATCAGGAACATGATGTGGCCCCATCAGGTAAACAGGACCACTCTAATGTTCTTTTAAACATATTTAATTTTAATTGGTCTATTAATTAATGTAACCTTTTGTGTTTCAACTACAAATCAGAATTTAGAGGGTGTTCAGTATGTTGAGCATGAGTCTATAAGAGAAGTTCAGGAACATGATGTGGACCTATCAGGTAAAGAGAACCACTCTAATGTTCTTTTAATTAATGAAATACTTGTAACAATTATAATAAAACATATCAATTTAACATTTCTTTGTTATTGCAGCAGACCCCCCCTTGTAGCAACATCCACGTCGTGAGCACACAACAAAGCATACATTAAGATTATGAGCAGAGGAAAGAACAACTAAAGGGGGGATAGATGATTTAAAAAACAATACTCCACTTCATATTTTTTTATCTTTAAAAAAGAAACAAAAAAAGTGATTGTAATCATATCATGACAACCATATTTTTTATAATATGTAAAAACTGAAAGAATGAATGTTATATGTTATTAATGGATGAATGAATGATTAATGTTATATGATTGGGTATGGGGAATTGAGAGTGATGTGATGGGGGGAGGGGCCAAATGAGCTTCCACCATCATGTGGTTGGTCCTATTAAGTAGAGAATATTAAACTATTCTTGAAACAAAGAGAAGCTCAATAAGGTAATGCACTTTTCAATATAAGAAATGCATTGTTTGAAGCATCAAACCAATATGAAAAGATGAAAGAAAGTGCTAAATTTTCACTATGGTGGCAGAAAAATGATTCTTTATATCCTAAATCCATGCTCTGCATCATAATTTGAAATTGTTTCCATTCCAATGTTCTGAATTTAGTTTGTTTGTATGGCTTTGTATGAATACCACATTGTGTTGTGTGTGGATTTGGTTTCAAAGCTTTATTTCTTCTAATTTTAGTGGTGACATAACTCTAAAATTTGACTTTTGTGCATAACATGTTAGTGGAAAAATTTACAGCTTTTAAGGGTTTAGAGGCTTGATTGAGAAAGATACACTGATATTTGGATCTTGTTATTGATGGGAGGCTTCCAGTTAACCATGAAATTTTGTACCATCTGCAAGTATGCAAAAATTTCTCTACTTACATTCATTCTTGATCATAAATGTTCTAAATGATATTAATGCTTCAAACTTAAGATTCATTTCATTGTTATAATGATCAAAATGTTACACTTTTCTATACATTCAAGGATTCTTTTTCCCCCTACCCTTTGCTCTCCCCCCCCTCCTTTTAAGAATTTTCTCTGTCATAAAAGATTCACATTTCTATCTCATTTACAAAAATTTATCTGAGCTCTAGGAGTGAATAAAGATATGTAAAAGATGATGGATTATGTCTAAACAACAACTTTCCATCATATAGCTAATTAAATCCTTTTGAATAGTTTAGAGCTCGAATAATCCTTGTATATGCATGTGTAGCAATAAGGGAACATTGATATTTTTTGGCATTGCATTGAGGAAATTGTTTTCTCTTATACCTACCCTTGGCTAGACATGGAGGAATATAGTATTGGTTTTTGGGCTTTTTCTATTTAAGTAGTTAATTTCACAGAGGAAGACTAAAATATTCTTAATGTCCTTTCAGGTGTGAAAGCATATGAATCAATTGTTGAAGTCACCATTTTGTATTCATCCAAAAACTGGTTTGTTCTTTTTTTTTATGTTTCTTGCATGTGTTTTTTTAGGCTCTAGAGATGTAGCTCGGCCCTTTCCTTTGCACTTTTCATCTATTTTGATGATTACAGTAGTTTGTCCTCATAATTTTTTATGTAGATTTGTTTGTAACCTTATTTTCTACCAATCAATTTGCAAACCAGTCACATATTAAGTACCATTTTACTAACTTGTAGTCATCCATTACTTCATATGTTACAGGTTGTGTTTTTGTGCCAATAAATCCTGACGATTGAGAGAACTTTAATGCTACAAGTGTACCCACTCTCTCTCAAGTAAAAGTCTTACCTTATTTTATAGTACGTTAAATGGTTAATTGAAGGTGCTTCTTTAGATCTGAGATAGTTGAATCCTGGATTAAAATATGGTATTAGATGGGTAGTATAATGATAAAACTAAAGTCCATTTAACACAAATTACAAACATAATTTACTGGACTATGAATAGTGTTACAATTATAATTATTTCTCATTTACCTACCTCTCCATTAATGATAGCAGATATTGGAAGTTCATTACATGTCTTATGTACGTGTTAGTATTTTAATTTTTTTTAAGTTGTTCAAGAGCTTGACTAGGTCAAGAATATGTTCTACAAGCTCTGTTCTCTTCACACTGCTCAACATTTTCCCTACACATTTTCTTTGCAATCTAGACATTTCTTAACTCCTTCCCTTGTTAGCCCTTGGTTGTTCTCAAGTGTAATGCTTTTTCTATGCATCTTGCAGTCTATATGTATGATCATCCATCTCTTATGAAGCAAGGATAACTTTTCATGGAATTGTTGTTGTGATTAGAGAATTTCCATTGTAAGAATAATCATTTAATTTGTATGGAAGTAAGTCTTTTTCATATTATTTGACTTGGTATTGTAAACTTGTCTTTGCAGGATTCTCTAGGGGGGACAACAGAACTGTGATGATAGGTAGATTTTTACAACACCATAAATCATTTGGCATTATCAATATATTGCTTATAGAATACTCTATGCAAGTAAAATGGAATGTGCAATGACAATTGGTCTCAAATCCAAATATGAATATAATTACATTACACAAGAAGATGGTATCTATTTTATGATTTAAAGAATCCCAAACTAAGAAAATTAATAGGTTCCATCTGTTTGCTTGCTCTTAGACACTTGTTTAATTAGCAAGACCCTCAAAATGTCTTGTTGATAACCAACAGTGTTCAAAACTCCTGAAGAGGTCAGATCAGTGTGACATTTGATATGTCTCGCCAACAAAAGTTGTCAGCAAGACATGGACTATCAGAGTGAGTTTTCTATCCTATGTTGATGATTGATCTCTCACCGACGGGTTGGCTATGATGGTCATCACCAAGAGTCTTTGTGATGACATGGTGTAGGTCTATTTAAAACTCTTGAAGAGGTCAGATCAGTGTGACATTGGATCTATCTTGCCGATGGAAGTCATTGGAAAGACATGGACTATCAGAGTGAGTTTTATATCTTGTGTTGATGATTGATCTCTTACTGATGGGTTGTCTTCAGTGGTCATCGCCAAGAGTCTCCATGATGACATGGCATAGGTCTATTTAAAACTCCTGAAGAGGCCAGATCAATGTGACACTAGATCTGTCTTACCAACATAAGTCATCGACAAGACATGGTCTATTAGAGTGAGTTTTCTATCCTATGATGATGATTGATCTCTCACTGATGGGTTGGCTTCAGTGGTCATCACTAAGAGTCTCCATGATGACAAGTCTATTTAAAAATCCTACAGAGGTCAGATCGGTGTGACGTTAGACATGTCTTATAGATGGAAGTCATCAGCAAGATATGGACTATCAGAGTGAGTTTTCTATCCTATTCCGATGATTGATATCTCATTGATGGGTTGGCTTTGGTGGTCATCACCAAGATTCTTTGCAATGACATGGTGTAGGTCTATTTAAAACTCCTACAGAGGTCAGATTGGTGTGACACTAGATCTATCTTGCTGATGGAAGTCATTGGCAAGACATGGACTATCGAAGTGATTTTTCTATCTTGTGCTGATGATTGATCTCTCACCAATGGGTTGGCTTTGGTGGTCATCGCCAAGAGTCTTCGTGATGGTACATTTCAACAAATATTTAAAAAAAAAAATTGCATTGTTTCATCACAATTTCAATGAAGGAAACTGACGAATCACTGAAAAGGTCTGATGAAGTTGCTATAGTTGCGATGAAAGCTTTGTTGTAACTACTTGCCCATTTCATTGAAATGGTGATGAACTTCTAGTGTTTTTTCGACGCTTTGTAAGAGCCATAGCAATTGCATTTTGGCTATAACTCGTCAGTGGATACAAAAAGTTGTCATCGATATTTCGACGAACAACCTAGAGCCATTTTATGATGTCGACAACTGATGAATCTGGGCCACTATTTCGACATTTAATTCTTTGTCTGAATTTTGATGAAAATTTGGCGACAAAAATTATTTCATTTGTTTGTCGGTTGTCCAACAAAGGTTTGTTGCAAGACCAACGAACGTTTGTTAGAAAATGGAGTCAAATTTAGTAGTGAAGGAAACCCTAGAGATCTCAATATAATGGTGCAATTAAGAAAAGGGATCAGCTATAAGGTCTTCTAGGGTGTGATTAAAGAAAAATGGGGTTTCATCACTAAGCAAAGGATTAGAAAGAAGGAAATGCAAATGATACACAAATCTAACTATGTAACTTGGGAAATCAAACTCAAAATCTGAATAATGGAATGAGAATGAACAAAGGTACACCTAGAAAATTGAAGATGCTTGAGAAATGATCTATAATCTTGAAACTTTGACTTTTAATGCACACTGGGACTCATATGCTAGTAGGGTTGATTTACTCCCATTTTAGGGTTTTTGAGCAGAAGTTGGAATTTCATAGTGACAAGTTTGAATCCTCTAAAATCTAGAAAGAGTGCTATATCAGGACTGGGCATGTGCAGGATCATGGTATGCCAAACAGGCCCTTAAGTGGCAAAAAATTCAGAAAAATCAGTGTTAGGCAACTTGACGTAAATATTTGAATAAGTTATCTATATTATTTCAAAAATATGTAAGAATAGAATTTGCAAAAATTGAATGTAGTTTCTAAAATACTAGTTTATTTAAAAATAAATAAAATCTATTTGGTGAAATTTGAAATTTCAATGCAAAGAGTACTCCTTAAATTTCAGGGAAAAAAATAAGAAGTAGGTGTCCGTCCGACCACCCCTAACCATAATAAAATGATAATATTTTGTAATATTTTTATATATAAGCAGAGGATTCATGTCCGATGTGATGCATATTTTTTGTAATTTTTTCCAAGTAAATAATTAATTATGATTTTTTTATTTCATAAACTTTTAGAAAATATAAAACTCGCCTCACTGGATCACCTTAACTTGGTCAAAAAAATTCATGAAATTTAATTTTCTTTTTAATCCGATATTATGTAAAGCATAGAATGTGACGCATGTTTTGGATTCAAAAAATATGATACCGCTTGAAAGTTATAGATATTTTCAATCACCTATCGACGACTTTAGCTAAAATTCAACTAGAAACAAATTAACAACACATTAAATTCAAATTAAATCATAATTTATATTTTTGGAAAGCTAAGAATCTCCTCTAAAAACCCTTTTCATTTCATTAATTTTGGGTGAAAAAAAAGTCGTCAGCCACATACCCTACAAATATTGCCACTTTTTGGCATACCATGATCCTGCACATACCCGACTCATATGCCACAAGTGTCAATTTAGTCTCATTTTTCTTTTTTAGAAATTCAAGATCTGAAGTTTTTCTCTTATCTCTGCACTTCCTTCCTATATTTTCCAAACTTCACTTTTAGATCTACACCTACAAAAACCTACAAAACAAAATAATGTGTTGATTTTCTTATGGTGGATTTTCCTCGATCAAGCCCCTAGTTCAGTAATTAAACCTTGGTAGAAATAATAGATCTTGAAAGGAAATGTATACATGTGAGAGTCCTAATCTTAAGTGCATCTAAGATTAAGAGATATAAAGTGCAATGAAACCCTACTCTATTGTGCTAGAATATGATGCATGATGAAACATTAAGACGATGAATCACTTTGGGAGATTTCTAATCACCCTAATAAGCCACAATAATGCAAGTACCTTCTTTTAGGTAGAAATTAGAATGATAATGGAGGATGGAATCACTTAGGAAACAAGTCATTAGGCTTGGCTTGATGGCTAGTTGCATCTCCCCAACCTAGAATCCATCATGATTCTCCATAGGAAACCATCATCAATCCTTCACAATGCTAGATCTTGAATTGAAAGTGAGCTTGAAGACCTACAAAAACAATATAATGCTACTCCAATACTTCAACTATATTTGCTCCTTGCTCTTGAATGCTATAAAATCTCTCTTGAAGACTCTTTCTTGAAAACTCTAGGATCACTTAGCTCTTGAATTAATTAATAGGTGAAATAATTATTTAAAACCTTAGTTTTATAGGCATCTCATCTAATTTACCATTTATTAGATCCCAAATGTTGACATTAACCAAAAATTTTAATTAGAAACCTTAATTTCCCACTCAAACCCTAAAAAGGGGCCACACGGGCCTCATACGCCCAACATGGTGTATGGGTCCCACCTAGGGTGGCTCATATGCCCAACGTGGCATATGAGTCCCACCCTAGCTTTTCAAGGTGAGAAAATATTGGGATGTTAGAAAATTAAATACATTTGTTGATTTTGTCGAGATTTCAATTGAAATAAGCCTTGGGATCTGAAATAAAGGGTCTTAGTGGCCTATTAGTGATGATTTGAAGTGTATGAATGCAAAGGTACTAAAATAGGTCCAGGCTAAGTGTGAAATTGTACCATCTCCAAGAAGGGAGTACAATTTTCTACACTACACATACTTTGTGATGCCAAGGTTTGAATGATGAGATTAAGTTAACTATAATAAAATTAGATCTTGCAAGAATATATTATATCATCCATTTATGAGAGAATATAAGGATCTTATGTGAAGAATCCATATGGTAAACTACTTAGTCCACCATCTTTGAAGAATAAAATCTTCAAAGCTTCCAAAAGGGATGACTATGAATGCATAAGTACATGGTACCCATATTTTGAAGCAATTTTGTTAGCATATAATTATCCCATCGATATTATTATTTTATTTTATTTTTATTTTATAGAAGAATATACTATGCTAAGATTTTAAGGATTACGAGTGCTTCATAGAATAATATGCAATAAAGGAATTGTCCACTCTTATTTAGGGCATTCACAAATTTACACGTTATTTAATATGAGTTACAAAAAATTACAATTCCAACAAATTAAGAGTGAAACATGCTATTCAAGATGTTATGCTAGCCACTATCCCTTAATCTTGTCATTATTATTGTATCTTAATAATTATCTTTGAGAAAACTAACAAATTATTAAAAATAAAATTCATGTTTAATATAAAGGGATGTCAAGATCCTTAATATAAATAAAATTCCAAAGCTTCCAAAAAAATGAGTGTGAATCCATAAGTACATGGTACCCATATTTTGAAGAAATTTTTTTAGGATATAATTGTCCGAACAATATGACCATTCTATTTGTATTTATTTTTTGAAAAAATATGCCATGCTAAGAATTTAAGGATTAGTAATACTTCATGGAAGAATACACAATAAGGGAATTCTCGATTCTCATTTATGATGTATTCACAAATTTAAAGGTCATTCAATATTCATAGTTACAACAAATTTCACTTCCAAAAAATAAAGAGTGGAACATGCTATCAAGATTATATGCACAATTCATGTCTATAGTAATAGTGGGGGGGGGACTCTAAAAATTAGTACAATACCAAAATAATTGAAATTCATGAAAGAAAGAAAGTCTCCATCATGCATGAATGCGTTATTGTCATACCTATTAACCCCCTTAATTGAATTGAAGAAAAAATAAAATACCTCAAATTCATATGGAAAAAAAATTGTGTTTGAATACAACCTTGCTATATACAAAAAAATAAATAATATCTTTTGTAAGTTTAATAGCATATGTCACTTTAAGAAAACTAAAAAATTATAACATAATAATTATCTTTAAGAAAACTAAAAAATATATTATTATAACATAATAATGATCTTTAAGAAAACTAACAAATTATTATTATAACACAATAATGATCTTTAAGAAAACTAACAAATTATTAACAAGAAAATTCATGTTTGATATGTTAGATTTCCAGAATCTGTTGCTTGACCAAAATACTTCCACAAGAGAGAAATAATGGCGAGAATGCTTGCTATCAATATGCAAGATTGATTCACGATTAATTGATACAAATGTACAAGATGAGGCTTGCTTATAAAAGGCAAGCATGCAACAACTAAATCTTATCTTGAGCAAAAGGATAGCTCGATAAGATAAAGATGAGATCCTATAACTTAGGAATTAAAGATTGCCTAAGTAAACTTATGAAGATGTAATTAAATAGTTAATTACACCAACACCCCCCCATAAGTGCAACTTAGGGAGGAGAAAATAATGCAAACTACTATGGGTCCCGGCAACTAGGCCATGTTAGGTACCCATTTACAGATGCAAATGAAATGCAATCTCTCATAAAGCAGAGAAAAGGGGAAAACCCAGTGGGAAAAAACCCCTCTCCAAAAGAGAGAAAACAAAAAAAAGGCATGACGAATGTAAACATGATGTATGGAGGACTCAATGATACCCCCCAAGGACTACATCCATCATGAATATACAATAAATGACCCCCCCATAAGAGGGAAGGGATGAGATAAGATATCCTCTACAAGCTGAAGAAGCTCCAAAGCCAATGAAGAATGCCTGGAAACAAAAGATGACCCAATGTCTGCAAGCAACACATCTCCCCTTAGGAAGAAACAAATCCATAAGCTGATGAAGAAGCCACTCCATATCCAACTGAAAAGAGGAAGAATGAACGCTCAACATGTATGCCTCTGAAAACTGAGTAGGAGCCTCCAAGCTTGAATGAGCCACAACATAATCATGGTCAAACACAACCAAGAAACATGACAAATCAAGTGATGGAGGAGACTCGTGAATATCAATCTCCGAAGACAAAGAAGATGGTGAAACAGTTGTGCTAAAACTGTCATCAAAGAGGAGAGAAATCCCCTCAAGTGTGTCCTCCAAATCTGTAATATGAGACTCTAGGAACAAGGTAGAAATCCCTGTCAAATAATCATCCCACAAAGCAAGATCTGAAAAACTATGGTTATCCTGCTGAACAGAAGCAACAATGGCTGAAGAAGCAGGAGGTGGAGGTGTAGGAAGCTCAGCACTGGTCTCTAAAATACCAAGGTGTAGATGACCAAACTTCTCCTCACTAATATGGGTCACACTCAATGGAGTGTGTGATGCAGTCAAAGGAACATTATCAGGTTCTGAAGCAAAATGTGAAAAAGAATATACTCGAGATGAATGATCAACCATCCCAATTGCAACAATATCCCTAGTCTCCAAGTCCCTTATATACACCCTATCAGGAGTGAACTCAACTGTTTTACCTTGACCCCCATGAGTAATTTGATAAATAGAAAGAAGATTAGTGGTCAAAGAAGGAACACAAAGAACATCATTGAAAGTCCCTTCCCCAACACCAATAGAACCCTTCCCACTTACCTTCATGAATGTATTGTTACCCATCAGAATGTGAGGTGAATTACAAGGCTCAAAGGAAGAGAACATTTCCTGTGAAGATGCCATATGATGAGATGCCCCTGAATCAAGAAGCCATCCTTGAGAATTAGGACCTGTAGAGGCCAAGAGTGCATGCCCTTTCATATGTAGCCCAGAAGTGGATGTTGTGTTCTCTGACTGTGATGATGATGGAGCTGTCGAATGTGATGGTGAAGAAGAAGTAGAAGACACTGATGAGGGCAGCTGAATGTTATTCTTTTGAAGAAGGTGGGTGAGTTCATCAATCTTCTTATTATAACATCTATGCTCATCATGTCCTAACCTTTTGCAATATGCACATTTGAACTTCTTCTTTTTTGATGATTCCTCTTTTGAAGAGGATGAGGACTCAGGAGTGCCATGTGAAGGAGAATCTTTACCTTGCTCATTTGACTTGGTTTCCTTTTTGTGCTTCTTTCCTTTGCCACTTGAAGCCTTTGTATCATTTGCAATAAGAGCTTGAGATGTGGAAGACTTCAATGTACCCATGTGCATCAACTTTGCTTGTTCCCTTGTGAGTTGTGCAGCAAATTCATCAAGAGAAGGCATTTTATATGTATCGCCAAGAGCATCCATTGTAGCATAGAAAGTAGAGACAAACACAGAAAATGAAGGACCAAGCTTAGCAAGAATAGAAAGTATCATTTGTTCATCCTCTTTAGTTACCCCACAATTGGATAATTGTAATCTAAGAGAATTGAGCTTAGAGAAAAAGTCTTGGACATTGTCAAAATCTGAAGGATTAAGACCCATGAGTTCATTCTCCAACTTAAATTTCCTCATCTTATCTGGCTTACCAAAGAGACTCTCTAAAGTATTCCAAGCTTCATTAGGATGAGTACAAGATGCAACATGATATCTAAGATCTGGAGAAATGGACAACTTCAAAGTACCAAGAGCTTCATCTCTTCTATCAAGCCATTTTCTTTTCTCTTTTGCTCCCTGTGGTTCTGGATCTTGACCAAATGTGATTCGTTGCAACTTTGATTTTAACAATAACAACTCCATTTGAGATTTCCACTCATGATAGTTATATGGAGTTAGAAGTACAATTTTTGGAAAATCCATGATACAATGAGATAAACAACAAATTTCCCTCACAATACAAGAAATCAACCCCTTTGTCCCAACAAGATTTGCACTTTTTTTGCAAATGTACAATAATGTGTCCCAAACTATCAAATCAGCTACAAACTGAAAATATGAAAATTTGGAAACAAATCTGCAAAAAATGCATGAGTAGATCTGAAGTGCTCTCGAATAACTTCCAAATGCTGCAAATTTGGAGAAAATCGGAGATCGGAGCACAAAGATATGAGCTCGAAAGAAGAAAACGATGATCGGGCTTCAATCTGGAAAAAGAGGCACAAAACTGCAAAATCTCTGCAAAATATCAGTTGAAAGGACAATTGGATAACCCGCGGGCCAGTGTACTGTGCGATGTGACAGAAGATGCAGAGAAATTGTCAAACAAAAATGGCACAGGATGCCAACTGATCTACAAAATCTGATGCCAGTTTAATGCCGACGAGGAAGATTAAAAGCTCCAGTCGGTATATACCATCGGTGTACAAGTACGAAGGACGCTGGCCTGTGATAGAGGACAATACGCCGCAGATTTTGACAAGCGCCAACCTCTGATGGTAGATCTGACCCTTGTATGTTCCGCCAAGTATGCCAATGCGGATGGAAGACTGATCGTCGTGCAAGATCTGGTCGAAGGTACCGGCCAGTGGTGTATGGGCAGAGTAGTGAACGCCGACCCCGAAACAATTGATAAAGCCGATGTGGATGTACGCAAACTGCAGCAGAGTAATTGGCACCGACAAGTATTGTGAACAAGGGCACGGGGAAATAAAGATGCCGGTATGTCCCTCACCAACGAATCCCGATTAAGCCAATATGGCAGGTACAGAAGACTGCGATGACAATGGATCTGACGCAGAGGACAGAGAATATTCTCTATTGAATATGCTAGCCACAAAATTTATAAAACCCTCGAATTTTTTTAATACAATTATAGCCCAAAATAATAATTTTGCCCGGAACACAAAATAAATTTGCCCCAAATTTATGAATCAAATAGCGCAGAAAATATTTTGCAAAATATTTTTTGCGAAAATTGAGAAAATCGTACCGCTGAGAAGATTGTTCCAGCAAAAAAAATTGCTTCAAAAACAACTTTACCCAAAATGGACGAATTTACAATCAAAATTCGTCTGCGGAGCCTTCTGATCTCAACCGTGAGGTTATTGAAACCCCAATCTGCACCCAGCAAAAATCTTCAAGCCAAGAACTAAAACCCTCAGATCCAAGAAGGAGTCCGCAACCCTGGATGCTCTGATACCATGTTAGATTTCCAGAATCTGTTGCTTGACCAAAATACTTCCACAAGAGAGAAATAATGGCGAGAATGCTTGCTATCAATATGCAAGATTGATTCACGATTAATTGATACAAATGTACAAGATGAGGCTTGCTTATAAAAGGAAAGCATGCAACAACTAAATCTTATCTTGAGCAAAAGGATAGCTCGATAAGATAAAGATGAGATCCTATAACTTAGGAATTAAAGATTGCCTAAGTAAACTTATGAAGATGTAATTAAATAGTTAATTACACCAACATGATATAGATGTTAAGTGAAATTATACAATAGTAAAAACGGGTGAAGTGAAATGGTATGAGTGTGTTAAAAAAATCACCTTAAATTTGATAACCATTTACACATCAAAATACTAATATTTACTAATAAATATAATATTTCCAAAAAAAACAACACATAAAATTTATGTCTATAAATAAAATAGTTACAAAGCCAAATCAAATGACCTCCAATTGATATATCTTGAACTTTTATCTAAATGTATTTAAGATATCTATATTAATATTAATGAATACATATAAATATAAAAAAATTATTATAATATTTAAAATTAGAAAATCAACAATTTTATTTTAAAAACTTAATATAATTTTATCATATATTTTAATTAATTGTTAATTGTTAAACATCAAATAGTTTATAGCGTATAAAAAAAATCAAATAATTTATAATTAGTAAGGAGGTATTTTCCACGTCGTGTTAGATTACAATATTGTTATGAGGATTCAACCATGTGATTTTTCGAGTCAAACTCATTGACCCATGTTTCATAAATAGTGGTTCACAAGAACCCATCTATCCTATATAATAAATGATCCACTCTCATTGTATCTAACTCTAGAGGTGAAGCATTGGGTCTTCTCAAGAGGTCACCCATCTTAGTACTACTACAATTCAAGTGTATTTAACCATGGAGTTTTCCCCAAAGTTAAACTCACTTTCCTTGTAATCCCATTATCATGATAGATGGATTCTTGTGAAGCATTACTCATAAAACATAGATCAATAAATTTGATTAGAAAAACTATATGATTGAATCTTGATAATAATATCATAATTTATAATTAATTATTTCAAAATTAAAGAACGAGAATTATTTACCCCCACTTTGCATTTGTTATGTCAAATCAAACATAAATTCTCAAAGAGAAATATCTACCCACCACTTTACACATAAATGAGGTGAACTAACTGAAAAGTATTTTCAACCATTTCTTGTTCTCCGTTTTAAGCGCAATTTCCATCATTTTCTTGATGGACCCTGACGTACCTCACCTGCTCCAAAGAAAAAGACATCACTAAATCGAATACATCCGTCCTATCTCTTGGCACTCTGCTTTCTCCCTGAAGCTCAATTCTTAAAATCGTTTGACATGTGATTCAGTCCCCAGACCAAAATTATTGCCGACCATTTTCCTCCCACATTTGCTGCTCTGTTAATATTCAGAAAAACCATGTATGATTTTTCTGAATGAATTTGAAGGCCAACAATATAGAAATGGGAAGTAACGGCCCATTAGCATATTTGCCCTTCGCTCTTACTGTGCTAATTATGTTGCACAACTGTGAAGAGTGCACCGCTGATGGGGGAGATACTCTTTCCTTGGGTGATTCGCTAACAGGAAATCAGACAATAATTTCAAAGAATGGAACGTTTGCATTGGGATTCTTCAGCCCAAATGGAACCAATAACTGGTACATTGGAATCTGGTATGGCAAAGTAGCAGAGAAGACTATTGTTTGGGTGGCTAACAGAGAAAGACCCGCAAAGAAGGGGCCCGGCGTTTTGAATCTGTCGAGACAAGGTAGTCTGGAACTGTTTGACGCAGAGGGTGCCTCTCTTTGGTCTGCCAACGTGTCGAACAAGGCTTGCCGGGCTGTGATATTAGATTCTGGCAATTTTGTAGTGGTAAGTGATGACAATAAATCTGAGATTGCTTGGCAGAGCTTCGACTACCCGGTTGATACCTGGTTGCCTGGGATGAAGATTGGTGGAAAGAAAAAGCTTGTCTGTTGGAATAATTCATTGGATCCAGCTCCTGGGCAATTTTCTCATGAAATGGATCCGTCAGGGATCAGACAATTTGTGCTAAGATGGGACAATTCTATACAGTATTGGGAGAGCGGAGTTTGGGACGGCAAAAGTTTCAGTAACATTCCGGAAATGTTGTTGCTAGGCTTGTACAATTTCAGCGTTGAAAATATTAGCTCTGGTTTCTATCTCACTTATACACCGACGCCTGCTAACAGGGCACTCTCACGTTTCATCATACACAAATCCGGAGGATATCGACAATATGTATTGCTTGATAACAATGAATGGAACATGTTCTGGTCTCAGCCCAGAGATCAATGTGCTGTATATAATTTATGTGGCGCTTACGGAATCTGCAACTCCAACAATGTTCAGTTCTGTAGCTGTTTGGAAGGCTTCACTCCCAGAGACAATCGTTTATGGAGTTTGCAAGATTGGCCCTCAAGTGGTTGTGTTCGACAGAGCCCGTTAAATTGCGATGCCGAGAAAGGCAGCACCGACGGATTCATCTACTCCACAGCAACGTTGCCTGATAAGCCCGATTTCTCATACCCTGCAACGACGAAGTTTGATTGCGAGAAAGCGTGCCTCCACAACTGCTCCTGTACTGCGTTTACTTTCAATCCGCCTTCAGGGCCATGCCAAATGTGGTCAGGAGATTTGCTAAACATGCATAGATCTCCATCACAAAGCAATTCAAATGTCTTTATTAGAGTAGCTGCCTCTGCACTTCCAAAGTCTTATCCACCATCCTCCAAACGCAGAACCACAATTATTGTGGGCGCAGTGCTTGGCATTGTTGGATTTGCTCTGGGTATCTTCTCATTTCTAATATGGCGGGGGTGTCAGTTACGACCGATAGAGAGGAGTACAGATTCCTCCAACTCTTCTCTTAGAGTATTTAGTTACAAGGAGTTGAAGATTGCAACTAGTAATTTCAGGTGTAGGTTGGGGAGAGGAGGATTCGGGTCAGTGTTCAAAGGATCTCTGACAGACGGGACGCTTGTAGCCGTAAAGAGATTGGAGGGTTCAATAAAAGGAGAAAAGCAATTCCGAGCGGAGATCAATTCCCTTGGAAGCATACAACATGTCAATTTGGTCAGGCTTCGAGGATTTTGTGCGGAAGGATCACAAAGGCTACTGGTTTACGACTACATGCCCAACGGCTCTCTCCATTCCTTGCTGTTCAGTAGCAATTTCCAAAGTAAACGGAAGGTACTCGACTGGAAGACCCGATTTGAGATCGCGCTAGGCACTGCAAGAGGGTTACTTTATCTCCACGAAGAATGCAGAGAGTGCATCATTCACAACGATGTTAAGCCCGAAAACATTCTGCTGGATAGCGATTTTACACCTAAGTTGGCCGATTTTGGGCTATCAAAGCTTTTGGATAGAGATTTCAGCAGCGTGCTGACCACTATAAGAGGAACGAGGGGTTACTTGGCTCCAGAGTGGCTCTCGGGTCTTCCCATCACTTCCAAGGTTGACGTATACAGTTTTGGTATGGTGCTCCTCGAAATCATTGCGGGCCGAAGAAATGTGGACCTGAGCGTTCAAGATTCAAATAAGCATTACTTTCCCTCCTGGGCCGCGGCGCAAATTTACCAGGGGAAAATGATTAATGTCGTGGGGGAGATTCTTGCAGTTGCAGAGGAGGCAGACGTAGAAGAGGTGAAAAGAGGTATTGTTGTAGGGTTGCAATGCATTGAAGAGGATGAGAATGTGAGGCCAAGCATGGGGCAAGTGGTGCGAATGCTGGAAGGGAGGATGAAGCTTCCAACTCAGCAGGTTCGTAGCGATGGCGATGTTATTGCTGACAATAACGTAGGTGGGAAGTCAGAATAATTTGAGTTTCGACATAATCGGAATCTTGCTAGTGATATTTAGGCTACATGTGATGCTCGTTTCAGACTTCTTTTCTGACTTTGTTACTTAGTGTTTGCTCCGTCAGAATTTCAGATGTACCAAAATACCGACCTTTTTCTTTTTTAGGCTACATGTGATGCTCGTTTCAGACTTCTTTTCTGACTTTGTTACTTAGTGTTTGCTCCGTCAGAATTTCAGATGTACCAAAACACCGACCTTTTTCTTTTTTAGGCTACATGTGATGCTCGTTTCAGACTTCTTTTCTGACTTTGTTACTTAGTGTTTGCTCAGTCAGAATTTCAGATGTACCAAAATACCGACCTTTTTCTTTTTTAGGCTACATGTGATGCTCGTTTCAGACTTCTTTTCTGACTTTGTTACTTAGTGTTTGCTCCGTCAGAATTTCAGATGTACCAAAACACCGACCTTTTTCTTTTTTTGTGGTTAAATATTATTCACACATTTGTCCACATCCTTCCCCCACTCCTTTAATTCTTAAAGAAAGCATAATTTGTCTCCTCTTATGAGATGCCAATGAATTATTGTGTGATTCCACTTGCAAAAGAAAATTGTTATTTAGAATTTGGTAGGTTCACATATTTGGAAAATAATTTGTAAATTATGCATGAATTATTAATGTTAGTATAAAATATCAATATATGTTAAAAGATTATTTGGATTATCAAATTTAGAATTTAGATTAAGTTTATGTATTTTTCTTTTTTCTATTTAAATTAAAAGATATTGGACAATCATTTTTTTATTAATATTTAAAAGTAAATTAGGAGTATTTACATTTACAACAAAAGCTATAATAATTTGTTTAAAGTGTATGTGAGTAGAGAAGAAAGATGTAAGAGCACCAAAAAAAAGTGCATTTGGTTGTGTGAGCTACATGTTGGGAGTTAGTCAAATAAACTTTACTAAATTTAGATATTGATTAGTATTATGCTTTACTTTCATAGAGTTCAAATCACCTTTTAGTGGGTTTTTTGAATAAGAGAATGTGATGAAGTTGAGAGAGTATCTAGTATAATATCGCATCTCTAGGATTTTTGAATCACTTTTGATCAATGACAAATATCTATTTCCTTCTTTCAATTACCAAAAAACATGTATTCTTTTTCAATTAGAAAAGCTATCAAACTTATCATAATTTAGGTAGAACATGGAATATGAAGGGTTTAAAATTTTCAAATCCTTTCTTTGGAATTTGATCTTCCATTCTTGATGCATGGGAAGTTAATAGAAATCCATCTATAGGTTGTCATCACAAGGGTAGTGAATATGTGTTCAAGAATTAGTGAACTTATGAAATCATCATTGTAATTCTCCTTGAATTCATTTTGTTGGGATAACATTCTAGAAGCAAAAGTTTCTAAATTTGTTAATATTGATTGCAAGGGTTAGAATCTAATGGTATTCATCCTTAAGTTCTCTATACACCCTATGGGCAATGTATCATTGTAAAAGATAAATACATATTGGTGTGAGGATTTTTCTTTCTCTATAATATATGTGTTTTAGTTATCTTATTTCTTATTTAATCTTTATTTTTCTTAATTATTCTTTTTTATAGGTGTTATAAGTCTAATTAAACTAGAGGCATTGTAGGTTGAACTATTTAGTGGCACCAAAGACTATGTTTGAAGGTTATTATATATTTTTATCAAGTCATATCCATTATTGAAGAGTATATGAGAGGATTACCCTCCTTGTTTACAAATCAAGTGGTTTTAAAGAAATTTTATCTAGCCCATGCTTGTGAGATTTATTTGTTTAGTGCTGATTATTTGGTCTATGCCCTCTACTAGGGCAACTGAGAGTGGTAATTTGTTAAAATTTGAGCCTAAAATTAGAGTAAGAGTGTTGAAGGGTAGTTAGGATGGAAAGAGATATTGAAGGTGACAATGAGGCATAGTTTGGAAGGTTGGAGCTAGATTTTGCAAGGATTTCTCATATTGAGGAAAATATTTATAGGATTGAAAATATGATGCTATCCTTAAGAGGAATGATGTAAATCCCAAAATTGCATTAAAAAAAAGTGAACTTAAGAAGATCACTCATGATCAAGGAGAGTCCTATATTTGAGATCATTTAAAATAAGTGCAAACATTGATATCTATCTCTATTAATGGTGATAGTGGTGTGTAAAATCTTGATCAAATGGTCTCCCAAATGGAGTTTTAATTCAACATTCAAAAAAATACCTCCAAATCAATAAATTTATTTGACAAGATCGAAATTATTGTGACATGCTCATTCATGGTATGAGAGTTATGAACACATTTTGGAAATCCGAAAAGTGCCACTAATCTCTAATTAGGAGGATTTAAAGGATTTTTCATGTGTAGTTCTATCCCTTATTTTCTGAAGAATAAAAGGTGATGCAATGCCATTACTTGAAGTAAAGGAAAGGCAAAGGATACTATGGAACATTATATTGTAATTAAATTCATAAGAAGGTTGTTTGGACACCTTAATATCTAATCGTTATTGAAAACCCCATGATATTAATGAAGAATATGGGCACACACATTATCTTGAGTTGGATAACAAAGGTATAAATTCTTATAAGCATGATAAAAATGGTGAAGAGCAACAATAAGGCTTGGTGAGAAGGATGGATATCTTAGGAAGGGAAAGAACTAGGTCAATCCCACTTCTACAGGGGTGAAACATAAGAAGATTCTTTATTGTACACACTATGATGAATATAGAAATATAGATGGTAAGTGTTGGAAATTTTACATGGACTTCATCTCTTCTTGGGAAAAGAAGGGTAAAGACAATAAACTTTGATCATGGGAGAAAATTCAAAGAATTTAAACAAAGCTCCAAAGTGGATAATAGTTTGTAGGTGCTACTCTTTGTAAGGGTGTATACAGGAGTAAATTTACACCCCATGTGTCAATTCCCCCTTTTTTCCCTCGCCACTTTAGAAAACCAAGTTTGGAGGCTTAATTCCACCTAAGCCCATTGCTTGCATCCCACCTACCGCCTATTTTGAGCATCGATGGAGGAATTTCTATCGGAGATGCTCACACAACACATAGTTATCTGTGTGGTACGCCTACATCCCTGGAAGATTCTTGTGGTTGAACTTGTAGAGGTGTTACACTTCTCATTGGGAGTCAAGTTGTAACACCTCCTTCAGCCGACCGACCCAGATATGGTCATTTTTCTCCACTTCTTCAAATTTATCTCCTAAACAAGCTTTTCATCTTCTACACAATCCTCTAAGCATTCAAGCAATCCATTACACACTTCAGGCATCCATTCTCACATTCTCTTAAGCTCTCAAGCAACATTCTAACACCTCATTACAACAAACACAACACTCCATCTTTGGTAGAACAAGTTGGGAACGAAACACCATTGTAGTAGAGGCTTGAGTACTCTCATTTTCTCCCCCAAGCAACCTTAAGTGCTCTTGGTGGAAGTGGTAAGCTTCCCTTTCTTTCCTTCTATCACTTGGTTGAGTTAGCACTTTATTGTTTTGTAGTGCTTTTGTGCTTTTCACTACATTATTATCTTTATCTCATTTCTTTGGCTATATGTGGAGGTGGAAACACCTAAATGGGGGTTTGACTAAGGCATACCCCTATACAACCACCCAAAATTTTCCTCT